>JARFXV010001671.1:157500-238385 GCA_031761425.1 Cosmopolites sordidus
AAGTTGACATTATCTCAGAGTATCTTTCTGGTAATCAGTCAAATAAAGTAGCGAGAAAAGCAAAAATAATTGCCAATAAATCTGGCATTGACTTCGATGATTCAAACCTGACAGAAAAATTGTTGGATCTAAAAGATCGGTTTAGGCAAAAAGCTAAATCGAAAGGAGCCAGGCTAGCAAGATATAATGAACTAGAAAAGCGAAAACATCAAAATTCAGTATTTGCAAATAGCCAAAAGAAATTTTATAGAGAACTCGAAGCAGAAGGTAACGGCAAGTCAGAACTTAAGAATATCGATGTGTTTTCCTTTGCGAAATATAGGAGATCGGCTTGGAAAAAATCAGACGGCTACGAAAAATTGGCTTCTTGGGTTAAAACCATTCAAGAACAGACAAATGCTCTCCCAGATATGGAGTCTAACGATGTCACAGAGATTGACATTTGCACTGCTGTCAGGAAGACTCACAACTGGAAGGCGCCTGGACCAGATGGGTTGCATAACTTCTGGATTAAAAGCTTTACAGCCGCCTATCCCGTACTTGCAAATGTATTTAAAGAGGTTTTAATAAATCCAGACACTTTCCCCGACTTCCTAATGGAGGGCAATACATACCTACTGTTCAAAAAAGGGGACGTTAAGCAACCCAATAACTACAGACCAATCACATGTCTGTCAGTGTTATATAAACTGTTCACAGCCCTACTCAATGAAAAAATCTACCAACATTGTGATAAAAACAACATTTTTGAAAAAGAACAGAAAGGATGTATAAGAGCAAGTATGGGCTGCAAGGAACAATTGACGATCGATGCTGTAGTTCTTGAGCAAGCGCGAAAAAGAAAACGCAACTTAAATATCTGCTATATAGACTACAAGAAAGCATTCGATAGGGTCCCTCACGATTGGCTGGTTGAGGTTCTGAATTTCTATAAAATTAGCCCCCAGATTATTAATTCTTTAAAGTGCCTGATGGGGAAGTGGAAAACGAATCTTTTTGTCGGCCAACAATGCATTGCTGCTACTAATATCGAGAGGGGAATTTTTCAGGGAGATTCCCTTTCTCCAATTTGGTTCTGTCTAGCATTGAACCCTTTGTCTACACTCAAGTCACTCTGTCCATACTCAACAACAGCAATATTGGATATAAACTTAACATGAGGAATCCAAGAAAGCTCTCTCATCTACTATATATGGATGACCTTAAATTATATGGAGAAACTAGAGAAAATTAAACTCATTGATAAAAACGGTTGAAACATTTAGTAGGGATATCAGAAAGTCATTCGGACTGGACAAATGCTCTACCATTAGTATACAGAAGGGAAAGGTTCAGAATCAGCATTCAACACTTTGCAATATACAACAACTAGCACCTCAAGAATCCTGCAAATATTTAGGAATACCCCAAAAGCATAAACTTGATGATAACCAGTTAAAGAAGGACTTTTCCACTCTATACCAAAAGAGACTTTTAAGAAAACTTTTAAACACCAAACTGAACGGAGGAAACCTCATTAGAGCGATCAGCGGTTGTGCGGTGCCAGCTCTGACATATTCTTTTGGCATAGTTAAATAGTCAGAAACTGACCTTGATGAACTTGATAGGTTGACGCGCCGAACGCTGACAAAGTTCCGATGCCTGCATCCAAACTCATCTACGAAAAGACTATACATCCCAAGAAAGTTGGGGGTAAAGGCCTTGTAAACGTAAAAAATCTCTGTCTCAATCAAGAAAATAGAATGAGAAAACACTTCATTGATTCAAAGAGTACGTTAATGAAATTGGTTGTAAATGAGGATCGGGGTTTCACCCCACTGAACCTAAATAAACAAAATCGTATTGATAGCAGAACAACACTCACGGACTGCGTTCGAGAATGGAAAGGACAAACATTGCACGGAAGGTTTCCAGTCACTCGAAGATGACACCATTGACGAACAATTGTCTCTGAAGTGGCTGACCGATGGACTCTTGTACCCAGAAACAGAAGATTTCGCGATATCTATTCAAGATAGGGTAACAAGAACAAAAAACTACGAAAAGCACATACTGCATTTGGACGTAGTCGATAAGTGCAGGAAATGCGGTACTTTGGGGGAAAAAATTGAGCACCTTATTGGCGGTTGCCCGGCCCTTGCTGCTAATGCTTATTTAGGACGGCATAATCAGCTGGCAAAAATTATACATCAACAAATTGCAAAAAAATACTCGCTATTAGAAAGCGCACCTCCTCCATATTATAAGTCTCGCCTTCTCCTGTACTTGAATCATCCGATACCATTCTTTACTGGGACAGACCAATCACTACTGATCGAACGGTTGATTATAACAGGCCGGATATTGTTCTAATCAACAAAAAGGACAACGCCACTATCTCACAACATTAGAAAAACTAAGATAGAAAAATCCACAAAGTATGAAAATCTGGCATACGACTTGAAGAACCAGTGGAAACTGAGTAAGGTAGATGTAATGCCCTTCGTTATATCCGCCGAAGGCCTGATAAGTAAGAGATAGATTTTCAAAGAACCTCGAGAGCCTCGGTATCTCGAGATCGATTGCCATAGTGGGACAGCGTGCCGTGCTCTTGCAGACGTGTCACATTGTTCGTAATATATTATGCTAGGGTGAGAGGAGCTGAATTGCTTTTTCATCTTAGCATTGGAATATCGGCCAGCATGAGCTGAGATTCTACAGTAAGGATGAGCAGAATAATAATAATAATATATATATATATATATATATATATATATATATATATATATATATATATATATATATATATATATATATATATATATATATGAAATGTGTCTGACACAGTCTCTATCCTGAATTTCACTTTGTTTAATATTTGCTAATCCTAGGTCCTCTTTAATTGCAGCAATCCATTTAATTATTTCTACTTTAGCTCTACTCCTATTTTCATAAAATTGGACTATTTGTCTAGTTAGCCTAGTCGGATTCATCCGTTTTATGTGTCCGTAAAACTTAAGTCTTCTTTTTCTCATATCGCTATGTATATATGTGTATTGTTTGATTTCTTGATTTTCTCGAAGTCGGTATGTTGTGCTATTTATTTGTTTGGGGCCTAAGATTTTCTTGTGATTTTTCTTTCCTTCTTTTCAATGTCCTCGATGTCTCTCTTTCTATTCAAAATGAGCGTTTCTACCCCATATAGACATTCTGACTTAATAACTGTGTTGTAATGTCTCAGTTTTGTGTTTTTAGAGAGGCATTTTTGGTTGTAAATATTTTGTGTAAGTCTCAATGCCGTTTCCATTTTTTGACATCTATCCTTATTGGATAAATGTCATTAATATTTCACCCAAATATTTGAATTCAGAGACTCGACTGATGTTACCATATTTTGTTTTTAGAAATGGTGTTCTTAGTCTGTTGCAGGTCATGTATTCTGTCTTTTCAAAGGAAATTTGGAGTCCTACCTTTTCTGCTATTTCTTTTAGGATTTCAATCTGTTTCTGTGCCGTTACTACATCTTGAGTCAAAATTGCTAGATCATCAGCAAACGCCAGACAATCAATTTTGATGTTGGTTCTCCCCAGTTTAATGGGCTGATCAATATTCAGGGCCGACTTTCTTTCACGCCACTCCTGTATTACTTTTTCTAGAACACAGTTAAATAAGAGTGGCGAGAGTCCATCCCCTTGTCTCACTCCAGTTTTAATTTCGAAGGGCTCTGAGATGTCACCTATGGATTTAACTTTTGACCTTGTGTTAGATAATGTTGCTTTAATAATTGCCAACGTTTTCAGATCTAGTGCTTGTTCTTTCAAGATTCGGAATAAAGATTCGCGGTCAATAGAATCATATGCTTTTTTGAAATCCACAAATGTACAGACGAGATTTTTATTGTACAGTTTTTGATGTCTTAGGATCAACTTTAGATTCAGGATCTGTTCAGGGTAGGATCTGCTCGGTCAAAAACCTGCTTGATATTCACCAATTTTAGGTTCAATCTGTCCCTGTGCTCTGTCTAGTAGACATTGAGATAGAATCTTATAACAAACTGGGAGAAGAGATATCCCTCTATAGTTGTTTACATCCGTTCTATCTCCTTTCTTGTGTAGTGAATGGATTAGAGCACCTTTCCAATCTTCCGGAATCCGTTCGGTTCGCCAAACTTCTTGTAGAATTTTGGTTATTTCCTTGATTGTACCTGGACCAGCGGATTTCAAAAGTTCAGCAGTGATTCCTTCTTCACCAGAAGCTTTGTTATTTTTAAGCCGCTTGATTTGCCTAATTATTTCATCTTCATTCGGTGGTAATGAATCTGGATTTGTTTGTTTAGGGTTTAGTGTTGGTAATTTTTTTAAAGGCTCAGGACAGTTTAGTATTTGTTCAAAATATTTCGCAAGTTCTTTGCAATTGTCTTGGTTATTTAGAGCTAATTGTCTGTTTTTCTTTTGGAAGCAAAGAGTTTGGGGTTGATAGCCTGTTAATTTAGTTTTAAATGTTTTGTAAAAGTTTCGGGTGTTATTTTTTTGGAAATCTTTTTCTATTTCATTAAGTTGATTGTTTTCATATTTTTTTTTAGTTTGTCTAATTAGCTTCGATGTTTCTTTTCATACTTTCAAAAAGATGTTATAGTTTATTGCTGTTTTTTGAATGTTCCAATCTTTGAATGCTTTACTTCAGCTTAATACCGCTTGCTCGCAAACTTCATCCCACCACGGATGTTTTCGACGTTTTTGTAAAGGGACCAACTTTAAGGCTGTGTAATAATTTTTTGTTTCAATTCTTGCCAGTTCTGTGCTGGTTGTTTATCAAGCTCTTCTGTTAGGGCTGGTTTTATTTTTGTTGGGTTGAACTTTGGTATTAGCAGTCTCTTTTGAATAAGTTTTCGAGGTTTTAAGCTAAGGTTGATTCTAGTCAAGTAGTGATCCGTGTCTATGTTAGCTCCTTTCCTGACTTGAACGTTCAAAATCTCTTTATAATTGGGGTACGAAATGGCAACATGGTCAATTTGAAAATCACCCATGTACGTGTTTGAGCACCTCCTGGTCTTTTGTTTTGTTATTTTCTTCTTAAAATGGGTTAACATTGTTTTTAGATTAAACTGCTACCATAGTTCAACCAATCTTCTACCATTATGGTTACTCCATTTATGAGCGGGAAAACTGCCGACTGTTTTCCTGTATTTTTTTTTCTTTCCCTAGTTGGGTGTTGAAATCATGTTGTATACTGTTATATATATATATATATATATATATATATATATATATATATATATATATATATATATATATATATATATATATATATATATATATACTTTCGAGGATATGCAGACGGTCATTTGATGCGTCTTTAATACGAGTTTGAGCTCTCTAAAGTCACTGGGTGATCCGTAACATTTCTTTTCGTTAACTCGTTTTTTAGAGAGCGTTCTGAAAATGAGTAATAACAATTTGCTCTATAAAGTTTTGTTTCAGACTTAAGCATAATGCAATGGAAACTTTTGCAAAATTTCGTAGTAAAACTTGTTCTTTTTACGCTCTGGCGCTTTTTAAAGGTCTTGAAAATTCTAATTAAACCGCGTTTACAAAACTGACATCGGTTAATTCATTCTCGTGATAGAGGGAAAATAATAGTATATTAATATCGATGGCTGTAAATAGCATTTTACGTGCAAGTGAAAATATTTTAACCAAAACACAAAAGTAAATTAATGAAATAAAGATACTTTTTAAAACACGATTTCAAATTTACTTTATTAAGTGCTCATTATGTCCACCACAGTTAGCTAAAAAATAGTATAATCTGTTCTCGAATTCTCTTTGATCGAACGTTTTAAAAGATGTATTAATTAACCTGTATGTATGCGTAATTCTATTTATTAGGTCCTGAATATCCTACTGCGAAGTTTTCTATACAACTGTCTTTAGATAACCCTAACGAAAGAAATTCAGTGGCATTATATCCACAGCGTCCCTTCTGCCTATCTATTTGTCAGGAAACCTTTGATGGCTTTAATTGTTGAAAGTATTAATTCCTCATGATGAAAGTATTTTTGTCCATTCAAGTGGACTTCTTATGACAAGAGACAATCTTCTTCATCTATTGGGTTTTCTAAGGACTATGTTATCAGTGGATCAATTTCGTTTTCCAATGAGTTTTAGTACAATTCACCAGTTAAATTTGCATTAATAAAAATCGGACCTATTATTTAATTCCCCAAAATTCCAGCCCAAACGTTAATCTTTTGGGGAAACTGCGTATGACCCTCTCGAAACACATGTGGATTGTTATTATGCCAGTATCTACAGTTATTTTTATGTACAAATCTATTAAGGAAAAATGTTGCTTCATACCTGAAACAAATATTTTTTATTAAATTCGCTACATTTTGGATTCTCCCAGTTATTATTTCACAAAACTGAATCCTTCTGTCATAATCATGTTCGCTGAGCTGCTGAAAAATACTAAATTTGTAAGCAATTGGGAATTTTAAGGAGGAAGGAATTTTATTTTTAAATTTTGTGCATGGAACCAACGAAAATATTTGCTAACTTAACGACTTTTGGAATTGAAGCGTTTGGATCAACAGCGAAATGGTCTACAATTTCAATCTGTGTGGGTTCATTAAGAAGTCTCGTCTGCTTTGTTACACATGGACCCGGTCTTTTTAAATTTTTGAACAAGTTTTGTTACGTATTAATGTCCTATATTTTTATCTGGATGCCTTTCATTAAAAAATCGGGCTGTTCTGCGAGCACACCTATCATTAATAAGCATCATAAATAAAAATAATTTCAATTTTCTCTTGTCAAGTTTACATCGTTAAATTCTGCCACTGCCACTGTAACTGACACCACTTGACAAACAGCTGAAATCCGGCACTTCTGATAATTGATTGATAAATTAAAACAAACATTATAAACACAATGTTGCGATTTCGTTAAATACTTTTTAAAATTTATTTTTCCCTCTATTATGAGAACGTATCAAGCAATTTCAGTTTTATAAACGCAGTTCATTAGGATTTTCTAAACCATATATATATATATATATATATATATATATATATATATATATATATATATATATATATATATATATATATATATATATATATATATATATATATGGTATAAAAGTATTTATAAATAGCATATCTACACCTATGATACTCTAAAAATTGTGATGGATATTTATTTTAGACCGTTTTTAAATGAAAATAACAAAAACATTGTTTTGCTGATAACAAAGGTTTTTCGATTTTTGCCCATTCCGTTGATAGTGGTATTTACACATTATTTCAGTTTTTTTTTAATTTTCAATCAGTCCATTTAAAAGTGCCTAGAAACATGATATATCATTTTAACAGATCAGGAGTAATTGCTTTGTTACAACTGGGTTTTAATCAAAGTGATATTGCGGAAATTGTAGGTGTTTCCCAAAGTGATGTATTAAGAACTATAAAAAATTCCAAGAGACAAATGCCTTAAAGAATCGCCCCAGAAGAGAAGACCGGCAGATATTAATTATCTCTCGTAGAAATCGTCTGGAATCGACAAGTTGTATATGAAGGGAGCTTATTAGGCTTGAAGGGGTAAATGTTTCACGACAAACGATAACACGCAGACTGAAAGCGGTAAATTTGCATGGCAGAAGATCTTCCTAAACTAACCCTTCCACAAAAAAATGTAAGATTGGAATAGGCTCAAGAAATAGTGGATCGTAATCCTAACTGGAATAACGTGATGTACTCCTATGATACGAGAATTGGCTTGGTTTCTGATTCACAAAGGATGTTAGTGTGGAGAGCTTCAGGTCGACAAACCCAACAGCTCAACCACGAATCCTATTTGAAGGTGGGATCGTTATATTTTGGGGTGATGTTATGAAGGGTACACGGGCACCTCTGCTGGTCCTGGAGATTAGTGGCACTGGAGCTATGTACATCGAGGAAGTTTTAAATCCTGTTGTGCGTCTGTTCCGAGCCGCCGTGGGCGACAGATTTGTTTTCATGGATGATAGCGCACCTCCTTATGGAACAGCAGCAGTACAACATTTTCTTGAAGAGGAGGGAATAACCAAGTTAGGATGGCCAGCAAATTTTAGTGACGAATGTCATTGAACATACTTAGGATATTCTGAAAACACGTCTCAAGAAACGAAACAATCCTCCGAAACAAAGAATGGGAAAGAATTCCCATAATCATTTGATCGACAGCATACCAAATCGCCTAAGGCATGCCAGGAACTACTGGTTATTAGTTTTATCTAACGTTGTTCTTTTTATTTTAAAATTACTTTGAAGGCAATTGGTACATTGTAATTTTTTGACTCGAGTTTTATTTGGTACTAGTAAGGCACCATTAAAAACTTAATATCAATAAAAGTATATATATATATATATATATATATATATATATATATATATATATATATATATATATATATATATATATCATTATATATAACTATCATTATATATATATATATACATATATATATATATATATATATACATATATATATATATATATATATATATATATATATATATATATATATATATATATATATATATATATATGTATATAATGATAGTTTCTCGGGTATCCCCTGTTAGTTGAATGTCCACTGGTGGATGGTTTCGCTGACGTTTCGATGGAATCTCATCCATCATTTTCAAAGCGTTTACTCGACGGTGTTTCGACGACAAAAAAATTATTTTTTTGATATATGTATACCATAACAACAATTATTATGTTTAAACTAACAAACTGCCTCTGAAAAGGATAATTGTATGCTAATTTTAGTTATTTGTCTGTATTGTATATTTTATTATTTATTGTAGTTGTATAAACTTTAGCTGTATGTTAATAAGTAGACAAACAAAGCATGGTATAGCATTTAAATCACTTTTGTTCGATCACAAGCGACGAAGATTCTGCGTCACTCGGCAATTTTTTTCGTGTTGTTTTTCAGAGACACGAAACCATGAATATTCCTAACCTCTAATTTTTCACGCCCATCATCCCTGTTTTTCCTCTTCATTTCCATAAGAATTTCCCTCTGTTTATTACGCCTTGAAATTTATTTTTATAAAAAACCGTTTCTCTCTATCTCTGTCTCTTATCTATCTATTTTAGTTCTTGGAGAGGCATAAAGTAATTCTAAGCAATACTAAGTCATTAATAAAGCATACTTTCTTTTAATTATTAATCGGAAAATTTTAATTTGCATCTGACTTAAAAATAAAACATTTTCTTTATATGAATATATTTTTTTAAATTGTTGTTTCGTTCAGATAACGAAGAAACTCATCAGCTGACAATATAAACATATACCAGTGTATTCTTGTTGTTATGTCGAGTATAATGTTGAATTTTGATATTTTTTGTAGGTAGTAGTACATAGTTATAAATGTCTTTAGCGAAAATGTTAAAGAATTGTTTGAATAACGTGTTGAAACATAAGAAATCAATTAAGTTTACGAAAATCAAACTGAAATGTAAAAATGACTAAAAGCGAAGATTTCTTTTTGTAAAATTATAATTTTTTTAAGATTTTTTATAGCAAAACGTTAGCGCACAAAAAACCGTACAGATTTTCATTTTGTATATAAAGCATAGTTATTTTTGTAAAAACAAAGTTATAAGAGGCGATTTTTTCGAAGCTAATTAAATAAGCGGCTAAAGCCGTTGGGTGGTTCCTTAATCGATTATCGGCCAAAATTAAAACCATGTACGCAGCAGCAGGGGGCGCTTCGCTCGCCAGTCGCCAGGCTCGCCAAAAACAACGCCAACAAAAATCCAAACAGCTGAAAAACGCCCAAAAAGCATCCGATTTCGCTCCGAAGGCCCCCCAAGCCAAACAGTTTCATAACTACACCGATCCTGCGGTACCTCGCTTATCGCGCGTTGAACGAGGTGCTCTAAAACCACCAAGTGGTAATGAGCGCCGTCACAGTACTTCCAACTATCTCAAAGAGCCGCAAGCTAAGGCTCGAATCCGCGAAAGTCCTTCCATATCCATACCCGTCCAATCCTCGCAGAATCTGCCGCAGCTACCGCTGAGCCCGACGACCTTGGTCCAGCAGAACCACGTGGAGCAGACGACACAGTCGACGTTCTCGTTGCAGGCCGGCCAACTGCCCCAGATCTTCGTACCGGAAGATGCAGCTCCAGAAAGAAGGTGTAGCTTCGTGCGCCAGGTGGAAGAAGTTGGAAGGCGAGAAGACGACGTATTGGATCGGTGCCATCATCTCTGCAATTTCGAAATTCGCGATGGACCTTGGGAAACGAACACCCAGTATTATACCGATATGGAACGGGAGATGTTTGGAAGCCTGGATTATCCTTTTTCAGAGGTAACCTGATTTTCTTTGTAGATAAAATAATTACAATTGAAATATTAAACCAACAAGTACAAAATAGAATTATTAAGTGAAATATGATAATATTGAAAAAAAATGTTTTAGTTATATAAAATAATTTTTAAATTCAATATTGTTCCATGTACAAGGTAAGTGAGAAATGTAATGAAATATGTGGATGAGGAGGATAGTGCATTGATTGTTTATCAAGTGCATTTGTGTGCATTGTTATGACAAATTCGTGCCAGTTTGAAACACCGTTATGCCTCAAAATTTTATAAGTTACTTGAGCATATACCTCGAATAATTTAAAAATGTTAATTGAACCTGTACTATTATAATCACAGGTTTTAAATCCGATGGCATTTAAGGACTATCATAATAACGTTGAAAATCAATTACGTTCAGAACGTTCTTCCTCATTAAAAGCTGATGAAAATATGAATAATATGCTGTGACCACTGAACTGCCCATATCGAATGAATAGAACAACGATAGGAAATCAAATTGAATAAAATCTGATCTGACTGCTTATTCGAAGCAACAAATCTTGCGAAATAATCAAGATTTGTGATTGTCATATAACATTTAGTAATTCATGAATGAAAACGAAGAAGAATAATGTGCCGAATGGAAGAGAAGCAGTTCATATCACTCTAAAGAAAACTTTTGATATTTACTTTAATTGTTCGTTTTCTATGATTGCATATTGATTACAAATAATTCGTGTAACAGGGATAAGCAATGAATCAATCATTCTATCAGAAACATAAAACAATGAATGTTTGTACTGTAAAATTGACATACCATGGATCCTTTATTATAACCAAGTACCAAATTCTATATCCTTGACTGTAAGAGAGTTTCTTATTCAGATATTTGTCCCAGGGTATGTATCCGGAAAAATAAATAAAAACAAATATTTATCATTGAAAATGGTATTATTGTTTTGAAAATTTTCTCCGCGATGATCGATACACTTTTGCATATGTTTGAACCAATTTTCATAACACTTTTCCATTTCGATTGTTTCCATTATCATATTATCTCCAAAACATGCATTTTGAACGCATCAACCGCTTCTTCTGGCGTTGAAAATCGTTGACCACGTAGTTTATTCTTTACGGACGGAAAGAAACAGAAATCATTGGATGCCAAATCAGGACTGTACGGCGATACCCATCAATTCGGTATTTTGACCGGTCAAATATTGAATTGTTCGGACCGATGTGAGAGCTCGCATTGTCATGGTGAAGAATGATCCTGCATCGCTGCTCTTGTGGCATTATAGTTACATGTCCATTTATCCCAAAAAAAAACAGGTGACCATTTGCTTGGAAGTGCTTCTTGCAACGAACAACTTTTGTTAGATTTGGTTCTTTTTGAAAGACCCATACAGTCAACTGCTGCTTACTTTTCGGCTCATACGCATAGATCTTTTCTTTGCATTCTTTGCAGCAATCGACACGAATCTATTAATATACAGGGATGCCTCAATCTCACGGTATCTCACGTGGCGCTCTTGCTTTTCAGTTCACGCGCACAGTATCGATGTTTTCTGGCACAACAACCGATTTTGGATGATCTTCTTTAAATTCGTCCGTGAGCGAACGACAGCCACGATTGAATTCACTAAATCAGTGATATACAGTAGTTTTAGATGGTGCTGCATTGCCACAAGTCGAAGTGGGTTGATCGATACACTGTTATTGAGATAATCCACGTCGAAAGTCGTAGTAAATCATGGCATAAAAATTCTCAAGAATTAATTCCATTTTTTGACTGAGATGAATTTTTCAAGTCAGTAAACAACACAAATAGCATCCGTATGACAAAACGTTCTGAGTACGTATACAGTCAACAATGTCAAACTTTACCATGTATACGTCAGATGGCGTCTAGCAACACCAATGTTACTAATTTTGTATACATAAATAGCAACCCTTGTAAAAGGAACAACAGATCGTTCAATTCTGC
This sequence comes from Cosmopolites sordidus, assembly GCA_031761425.1. NCBI lineage: Eukaryota > Metazoa > Arthropoda > Insecta > Coleoptera > Curculionidae > Cosmopolites > Cosmopolites sordidus. The sequence goes on from JARFXV010001671.1 coordinate 169,832, forward strand.
TATTTAAACCTTTAGTGGGAAACTCTAAACTCCATTATTACCATTATAAACCAAATCACTTCTTTTAACTTCTCGGCGCGCGTAACGCTAACTAATCTGATAGATTAAATAATCTCCTGTTGATATTTGGTGCCGAAAAGACTAAAACTGTTTTTGAATATGCTCGTTATGCTGGTTCTAACGGTATATAATTTTTGAAATATAAGTGTAGTTTTCGCGATATGATAGAGATATGATAGAGATATGCTTTTTTACCTTTAGTTAAATCATTGAACAAGGAGAAATCCGTAATTTTATTATCAACTTCTTTTTCGTGATTCCTACGAGTGAGTACCTTCTAGGCACTCACGTGTATAATTGCAACAGTAATCAGCAATTATGTGTCTACATCGACTCTGGTACCTTTCTTCCATATTTTTTAAGTCCTGCTGAAATCGCTCTCCTTGTTCCTCACTGTAAGAGCCAAAGTTGTCCGGAAATTTGTCCAAATGATGTGGAGATAGTGAACTTTAATTCTCATGTTACATCCTAGTTTTTTTCCTAGTTCCTAGATAATTTTCGAACTTATAATTCCTTAGGAATTCTTAAGGAATAAGAATTATTCCTTAATATCTTTCATAATCAAAAGTCTAATTTGCGGTTAATCGAAAATACCAGCCATAAATTTCTCCTTGCTCAAACCAGGAAATTTCCTCAATATATAATTAAAACAGGAACCATTTTTATGTTTTGACATACTGTTTTATTAATCCCAATTTTATGTAAAATGGAGGCGAAATTATTTTCTCTCTAGTAACTAACGCTGTCTTTATATTTTGTTTCCCAAGTGTCAAGTATTTTCTTTCAGGCCAGTTTATTTTTATCCAATGCTCGCTTTTAGCTCTGTTATTCCACAAACAGAGAAAACATAGAAATTTCATGTAGCCGCTTTGTTGAATTAATAAAAAGTTTACCATTTTTACTTCAACGCATAAAACCCACTTATGATCATGTTACTTGTATTTTGCCAATACAAGAAATATGGTTTCATACTCCTTCTTTAATTTAGTGGAATGAGAAATGGGAACTGCACCATCAAGTAGTAAAACACATTTCAAACGCCGCTTGGAACTGCCTATAAAAAATCTCCATTCATTTGGCTGGTAGTTCAAGAAGCCCATTTTTAATAAAAGACCATCGACATCATTACAAAAAATATCATTTTCTGAGCCAAAAAACAGAAGCAATTTTTTTCCGAGGATAATAACATGTAATTTTAGTACCTGGAGAAAGAAAATTCCTCTCTATGACTCTGGATGCTAACAGTTCTGATTTTTGTTTTAAAAGGTCGAGGTCACTAATAAGGTCACTTAAAGCAACTTTATTACAAAATTATTACTTCCTTCGCTAGTACAAGCTATCTTCGGATGTACTACATTCTGTATCTGAAAGATCAGACAGGCCACTAAAAGTTGAAACGGAAGTTTTTCGGTTAATACCATGTACCTTGACTAAGCAAAAATAACAGTTATCGTAATGTTTTTTTGGTTCCTTCCAAATCATAGGCACACCAAACTTCAATTGACTTCTTTTACCATTCATCCATTGCCTTGGAACTACACATTTTGCAAACATTATTTGGAACCATGGTTTATCAACGTATTTGATCTTCAAGTTAAAGTAAGTGAAATACACATTTTGCACAAATTTAGATATAGATTTTCGAAACTTTTTCATCGTCACAAACATAACGAAAAGTGTTCGGGTCGTTTAAATACGATCGTTTTGACGATGACATCTTCCAGGTTTTATTTACTAACTTTTTTAATTGAACAACCAACAAAAATAAACAATTTAATTGGCTAGTGAGAAGAAAATATTATCAAGATTTATAACTGTACGAACTTTTGATAATTCAATGTTACTGAGAGTGTTACTAGACAAAAACAAGCATAGAAATATCATTGGCATTTAGAAAATGTCGCCAAGTATTTAAATCAAAAACCCATCAACATCTAAAAAAGGATATATAGCCAATGTGTCAACACTTATATATGCGTCAGAGATCTGGATATTAACGAAAACAAATATAGACTCACGATATACAATATAGACTCACTCAATAGATATAGATATAGACTCACTCAAAAAATAGACTCACGATAACAAAAAGAAAAATGAAAGGGTCAATCTTAGCTATATCGTTATAGGACATAAATACACAGTATGTCGGAAAAATAACGGAACTTTTTAAATTCAAAGAAAACTACTAGTGCCATCTATTCAAACAATATATAATCTAAAAGTTGTACATTCCTTCTATAAAACGAGACCGCCATCATTGGAATTGATCAACTGATTGTCAAGTTATAGCGCTTAAACTTACAGTACATTTTGTCACCTCGTCATAAAAACGCGGTGGAGGAATATTAATAAAAATTTTACAGAAACATTTGGATTGATGAAAGCAGTTTATGGTGATGATTGCTTATCCCGTACACATGTGTTGGAGTGGTATAAGAGATTCCAGGACGGTCCTGATGTTTTAGAAGATGATCCAAAGCCAGGCCGGCCAAAAAATAAAAATCGCAATGAGTTGATGGAAAAAGTGCGTGAAATGATCGCCTACGATGCGAATTCGACTGTGAGATTTGATAACAGAGGAATTAAATACGACCAAAGACATTATTTATGAAATTTTAACAAAGGATTTAAACAAACGGAAATTCTGTACTTAATTTGGATCTCACGCCTTAAGTGAGGACACTGAACCAAAGACCTTATTGAAACAGCCAGACGGAACTGCACATTCCGATTGCACACAATCGATTGTAACTAGTGATGAGCTTTGGTGCCTCAAGTACGATCCTTATACGTTTCCAGAAGTCACCAGAGAAGACAATGTTGATTTGTTTTTGCAGCTCTCAAGGTATCATATTTCCGGAAGTTGTTCCACATAGTTAAAATGTCACTGGCCAATATTATGTCGATATTATAGAGCGTTTGTGGAAGAGAATCGTTCGAATGGAGGACCGAATATCGAGCGCCGGGAAGTTGGTTTTTTATGCACAATAATGCATCATCTCACAGGACAGTCGTTGTTCGTTAAATTTTGGCGAAAAAACTGTGCCTGTGTGCTTTAACATCCCCCCTATCGTCTTAATTTATCACCGTATGATTATTTTAAGTTTCCGTAACTTAAACTGGCCATGAAAAGGACGTTTTATAACAGTGTTACACAAGTCCAAGAAGCCGTGATGCTGATCATTGCGAAAATTTTGAAAAAGACATAAAAAAAATACATACTAGCATTGGCTGAATATGCCCAGCGGTGTATTGATGCGGAAGGATGTATTTTGAATAAAAACAAATAATTTTGTCAAAATAACAATTTTTTTTTATTTAAAAAGTTCCGTTATTTTTCCGGCATACTTACCATTAACGAAGATGATAAAATGGCGACCTTGGACAGGAACACCAAATCATGGAAGACCCTGAGCTCGGTGGAGAAATGACATAGAGAAAACCATAGAAACTCGGTAGATGGGAGCTGCTCCCGGTCGCATGACATGGCGGCGCCAAAGATTATCTATAATTAAAATTCTGTCAGTTTATAATTCCACAAAACGCAGATTTTAAGACCACGTTTAACACTTAGATTAATTAGATTTTTTGTAGATTTTTTTACAATGTCTAGTTTATGCCAACAAGTTAAAGACTCTAAACGATTAAACATAATTTCAAGAGCCACTTTACAACATCCACGTTATTATTCATGCAACAATGTTTGTGTTACATGTCGAGAAGTCATTGAATATACCGATATTCAAATTGAAATCTGCAGACGTAGTCGTGGTTTCGGAGATCATGTCAATGATCTCCGCGGCCGGTGTTGTGAATCTTTCATTAACATTCTGTTTCAAGTATAATTTTAACGAATGGCACAAAGAAAATTAAAATATGTTGTGTTTTATTAAAAAGAAACCTCCAGGAGCCACATATGATTTACCCCTTCCTTATTATTTATTTTTGTTATTAAATTACAGGTTCTAATGAAAATTTTAAATTATATTCTTTTAATCTACTATTTGCCTTTTCCCTTATGATTTTGCGTCAACGCAGAGACTCAATCAAGCCTGCGAAACCACTTTCACGAAAATATCGATTTCGAAGTCAAATCTCGTGGCTTATTCAACATTTTAGATTACGTATATTAACATGTCTGTAACAACTGAAAGCAATTCGATATGCCGTTTTATTTCCAACGGAATTATTTTCCAATTTTTTTTTATCAATTATTTACATGTTTTTTCTTTTGTTCTGCTGTGTTCCAAAAGCATTAAAGAAGGATAGAGAAAACAAGTTATTTCGTATTAAGAAGTTTTATATTGGCACCGAACGAAAGGACAATTTCTTACATATGTTAACTTTTCTTCGGTATAATAGAGTCCACGCTTGTCCGAGGATCACCTTAAAAAATATTACGAATAATGGCATAATATTTGAATGGGATATGTTCTAGACGTTCATGAAAAAACACGTTTTTAAAAAAAAATGAACTGAAATAAAACATTACAGTTAAATACATCCATTATGTATTTAAATAAAGTATTTAAAAGAGTGTCTTCAAATCTTATTTATTTTATAACTTATAAAAACTAGTTACTTTGGTATATTTAACCTTTTTTGTAGCGTACTCATCTACATAGCTGGTCATTACTTCATCTTGTAAAATTAGACTAATTTTTACTAAAGTTCGGTCAGCAGCATAGTCGCTTTGGCCGCTGATGATGTATTACGCTATTTAGTAAGGGTACTGTACTGTACCGACCAGTTACTATACTTTGATGCAAAATTCCTATTCGATTTCCCGCATTTTTCATTTTTAAACGTATTCAGTTAATAGAAATTCATTCAATAAATAATCTTTATCTGTTAAAATAAATTATACAAAAAAAATAAAAATACTAGATGCGCGCATACGCTAACAAAATTAGCATCATTAATAGATAATTAAAACTAAAGCTCAACCTATTTTGTTTACAAGTTATATCAGCTATATATATAAAGTAGGCGAAATAGTTGAAGCCACAGGCTTATCGCAAGGTACAGTGTTTTCAATTTTGCACTAAAAATGGGGCGTGAAAAAAATTTCGGCAAGATGGGTGCCGCGTTTGCTCTCAGTGGAGAATAAACGCAATAGTGTGGTCGACTCTGAGGCTGTCGCAATCCTGATAAGTTTCTGCATCGATACATAACTGTGGACGAAACATGGATACACTACTACACTCCAGACACAAAGAAACAATCAAAACAGTGGATTTTTGAAGGCGGACGGGATCCGAAGAACGCGAAGACGGTGAAATCGGCCGGCAAGGTTATGGTCACAGTTTTTGGGATGCACGCGGAATCATCTACAGCGATTACTTGGAAAAAGAAAAAACAATAACTGGAGAGTATTATGCGTCGTTATTGCACCGGTTGAGCGAAGAAATCAAGAAAAATCGTCCTCATTTAAAAAAGAAAAAGATCCCATTACGACATAGATTTCCATTAAGACAATGCACGGGTGCCCACCTGTACAGTTTCAACGGTCAAAATCATGGAATTAACGTTCGAATTATTACAACATCCACCGCATTCATCGGATTTAGCCGCCTGTAACTTGTTTTATTTCCGAAGTTAAAAAAATGGCTCAACGGACAACGATTGACATCGAACGAGGAGGTCATCGCCCAAGATGCCTATTTTGAGGACCTTCCTTAAATCTTACTTTTTAGACGGCTTAAAAAAGTAGAAGAAACGCTTGGAAAAGCGTAAAAAAATCTACTTCTACTGAACTACTAAAAATCTACTACTAAAATAATTTGTTTTTCTATCTTTTTCTAAGGACTTATTGAACCCTCGTTCTATGTAAATTAGATAGATGTTGTGATGATAGATGTTGAAAGATAGATTGTGTGATAAAAAAAAATTGAATTTTGTAGACCTGTATTATTTAAATGCCCATTATGGATACTTTAGGATCAGAGATCTATCTAATCTGTTCATTCTTAGCTGAGCCACATGTTCTTTAAATATTGTTACTATTCATCTTCATGTTTAATCAAGATAAAGGATTGTCCAATAAGAGTGTCAAATTTTAAATTAGTCACAATAATAATCTTAAATGATAATCCGGAAAAAAATGCATTATGTTTTAAAAATAATGTCTCTCAAATCCACCACGAATTCGTCTGGTGGAATGCACCCTTGAGATCTAATTTTCTATCTCACTCTATCTCACTTATCGCTATCACACTTTTTCACACTCATCGCGTGGTATATATTCAATAATTACCTAAATGTTTCGTTTTAGATTAAGAATTGTTCGCCGTTTATTTTTGTAAATCAGAAATTTAGCATAACGCATGATCGCATGATTTTGGTGGCCAGATGACATTACCATTTTGCAAAATAACGCATCCAGGAAAGTTTTCTTGCAATAAATCAATTGTCTGAAGTTGCCCTTGTCTTGTTGAAAGAAAAGTCCACATTTATCAGTTTAGGCCAAAGATATTCTGTTGGCATGTTCTTATAGCGTTCACCATTAACTCTAGAGTATCCAGTATTCCACCAGAAGAAGCCAAGGGAGACATTTGAATGACATTAGAACAACTCTTGAATTTATCATTGTGCTTCATTTCAAAATTCTGACAGTCTTACTGGACGACCCAATATTATTTAAAAAGACCTTTTGTTGAGACCAATGTTGAAAAATCTGATGTGGTATATCAGATATCAATATAAAGCCGCGTACTCACTAGAGCACGAACGCGAATGAATTTTTGTTCTTCGGGCCACAACGAAAATTTCGGATACACAATTATCCGTGGCTTGTGTCAGCTTTATACTTATTTCTAAGTAATTAAAAAATAAACGTAAAAAACATAGACCTACATGGACTTCTCAATTATACTAAGACGCGTAGCACGAACCCGAATGACGCAAGCTGATGCCGGAAGCTGATGCCGCATGAGACACGACATACAAGCTCAAACTATGCGCCACACAGCCTCGGAGCGATCCATTTATTGTCGGTTCATCAAAAAGTAATTCATGCTTCAGCGTGAAGGCGTTACATACTTTAAATTATAATACTATTACGTACAATACTTGATATTTTTTATACAATTTTTGTAAAATTTATAATCTTATGGAGTGGGATCAAGAATTGATAACTAATAAATGAATATTGAAATAGGGAGGTCTAATGAAAACCCCCGTAATCCTAGTTATTACAATAAATTAAAAAAAGAAAATACTTGAACAAAACTAGATGCATCTCTTGACAAAAGCATAGATGAGATGAAAATAAAAGCTGAGTCAAGAAAAGTTATGAAACTGGGAAAGGTAATAAATATACCAGGTGTCCAGAAATGTCGTTTAATTACTTATTTGCTCCTAGGTGGCGCGGAACACGCTGGTGGACCGTTTCACCGAACAACAACGTGCTTTCTGTGTTTGCGCGTATTATCAAAACAACAATTCGCTTATTACGGCTCGTAGTCTTTATAAGGCCGAGTATAATTTACACGGCATAAATGAGGTGGTAATACAAGTATTATTTTATATTAATTTAACAAAGAAATGGATTAAAAAGTTGGAAACTATATGATCAACTCTAAGTTTACAGTCTACGGGTCGTCCAACATCAAGCAGAGGTGCAAATGACATTGAACGTGTGCGTGAGTCGGTTAGAAAAATTCGGCGGAAATCGGAGAAAAATTCCAAGGAAAATCACGAAAAACCATTACATAGCCATGCTGTATGGGTTGCAATGTCAGCTAGAGGCATAATTGGCCCATACTTCTTTGAAGATGCTAGAGGTATAGCGGTCAATGTTAATTCAGCTCGGTATTGTGAGATGATACGAGGTTTTTTCCACCAATCACTATAAACTTTGAAGAATATAACGAGGAGAGTTGGTTTCAGCAAGACAGCGCGACGTGTCATACATCAAGTGATTCTTTGGAGGCTGTACAGAAATTATTTCCAGAAAAAGTGATATCCCGTAGAGGTGTCATAAATTAGCCCCCAAGAAATCCAGATTTAACTCCACTTGATTTTTTCTTATGGAGTTATGTCAAGAGCAAAGTTCATGAAAATAAACCGCGTACCAGTACGCGTACGCGTGCAACTAAAAGAAAATATTGTTGATGAGATCCCCTCGATATCCAGAGATAAGTGCGGCAGGGTTATAGCACATTTTCAAAACACTGTACTGTAATGTTATAATAATAAAATTATTATACCTTAAATCGACTTCTATTACCTTGTACAATAACATCCTCAAAATCATATTATTTTATATATATATATATATATATATATATATATATATATATATATATATATATATATATATATATATATATATATATATATATACATATATATATATATATATATATATATATATATATATATATATATATATATATATATATATATATATATATATATCAAATAATATGATTTTGAGGATGTTGTTGTACAAGGTAATAGAAGTCGATTTAAGGTATAATAATTTTATTATTATAACATTACAGTACAGTGTTTTGAAAATGTGCTATAACCCTGCCGCACTTATCTCTGGATATCGAGGGGATCTCATCAACAATATTTTCTTTTAGTTGCACGCGTACGCGTACTGGTACGCGGTTTATTTTCATGAACTTTGCTCTTGACATAACTCCATAAGAAAAAATCAAGTGGAGTTAAATCTGGATTTCTTGGGGGCTAATTTATGACACCTCTACTATATATATATATATATATATATATATATATATATATATATATATATATATATATATATATATATATATATATATATATATATATAAAATAATATGATTTTGAGGATGTTATTGTACAAGGTAATAGAAGTCGATTTAAGGTATAATAATTTTATTATTATAACATTACAGTACAGTGTTTTGAAAATGTGCTATAACCCTGCCGCACTTATCTCTGGATATCGAGGGGATCTCATCAACAATATTTTCTTTTAGTTGCACGCGTACGCGTACTGGTACGCGGTTTATTTTCATGAACTTTGCTCTTGACATAACTCCATAAGAAAAAATCAAGTGGAGTTAAATCTGGATTTCTTGGGGGCTAATTTATGACACCTCTACGGGATATCACTTTTTCTGGAAATAATTTCTGTACAGCCTCCAAAGAATCACTTGATGTATGACACGTCGCGCTGTCTTGCTGAAACCAACTCTCCTCGTTATATTCTTCAAAGTTTATAGTGATTGGTGGAAAAAACCTCGTATCATCTCACAATACCGAGCTGAATTAACATTGACCGCTATACCTCTAGCATCTTCAAAGAAGTATGGGCCAATTATGCCTCTAGCTGACATTGCAACCCATACAGCATGGCTATGTAATGGTTTTTCGTGATTTTCCTTGGAATTTTTCTCCGATTTCCGCCGAATTTTTCTAACCGACTCACGCACACGTTCAATGTCATTTGCACCTCTGCTTGATGTTGGACGACCCGTAGACTGTAAATTTAGAGTTGATCATATAGTTTCCAACTTTTTAATCCATTTCTTTGTTAAATTAATATAAAATAATACTTGTATTACCACCTCATTTATGCCGTGTAAATTATACTCGGCCTTATAAAGACTACGAGCCGTAATAAGCGAATTGTTGTTTTGATAATACGCGCAAACACAGAAAGCACGTTGTTGTTCGGTGAAACGGTCCACCAGCGTGTTCCGCGCCACCTAGGAGCAAATAAGTAATTAAACGACATTTCTGGACACCTGGTATATTTATTACCTTTCCCAGTTTCATAACTTTTCTTGACTCAGCTTTTATTTTCATCTCATCTATGCTTTTGTCAAGAGATGCATCTAGTTTTGTTCAAGTATTTTCTTTTTTTAATTTATTGTAATAACTAGGATTACGGGGGTTTTCATTAGACCTCCCTATTTCAATATTCATTTATTAGTTATCAATTCTTGATCCCACTCCATAAGATTATAAATTTTACAAAAATTGTATAAAAAATTTCAAGTATTGTACGTAATAGTATTATAATTTAAAGTATGTAACGCCTTCACGCTGAAGCATGAATTACTTTTTGATGAACCGACAATAAATGGATCGCTCCGAGGCTGTGTGGCGCATAGTTTGAGCTTGTATGTCGTGTCTCATGGGGCATCAGCTTCCGGCATCAGCTTGCGTCATTCGGGTTCGTGCTACGCGTCTTAGTATAATTGAGAAGTCCATGTAGGTCTATGTTTTTTACGTTTATTTTTTAATTACTTAGAAATAAGTATAAAGCTGACACAAGCCACGGATAATTGTGTATCCGAAATTTTCGTTGTGGCCCGAAGAACAAAAATTCATTCGCGTTCGTGCTCTAGTGAGTACGCGGCTTTATATTGATATCTGATATACCACATCAGATTTTTCAACATTGGTCTCAACAAAAGGTCTTTTTAAATAATATTGGGTCGTCCAGTAAGACTGTCAGAATTTTGAAATGAAGCACAATGATAAATTCAAGAGTTGTTCTAATGTCATTCAAATGTCTCCCTTGGCTTCTTCTGGTGGAATACTGGATACTCTAGAGTTAATGGTGAACGCTATAAGAACATGCCAACAGAATATCTTTGGCCTAAACTGATAAATGTGGACTTTTCTTTCAACAAGACAAGGGCAACTTCAGACAATTGATTTATTGCAAGAAAACTTTCCTGGATGCGTTATTTTGCAAAATGTATATATATATATATATATATATATATATATATATATATATATATATATATATATATATATATATATACATATATATATACGTCAATATATATATTATAGAGATAATTGTTCTTGAAAGTTCTAATTTAAACATCTCTCTCTAATTTATTTATATATAGTTTATAATTTATAAAATGCATGAACATTTGCTGCATTATAAGTAAATTGTCACATATATTTGTTAAAGTTAATTATTATAAATAAAATATTCCATATTGAAGTCAAGCCATGTTATTTGAACCATTAAAATTCCCATTCATATTACAACAACAACATTGAAATGCAACGACTTCAAAGAAAACCGTATGTTTCACGAGTAACAGGATCATGTATCAGCTTTATGGTCCTTTACATGAAACAACATGTCTAGATTGTATAGAGATAAACGAATCTTTATGTTTATAACTTAAACGCACGAAAAGGGGACATAATATAAAAAAGGCTCTTGCACGAAGTAATGCATCAGCTTTGTTGCTTCTGGGAAATGTTTAAAAATGATGTTTAAAAATAATTTAAGTTATAAAAAGTAAAATAACATTGTATGTAAATGTGCATGTAAGTGTAATTATTCTATTGTAATTGATTATCCTTTGAATGAAAACATAGATTAAATACTCAGGTGACATGAGATACGTTGTTTAAAAAGAAACTGAACGTTTGGAACTCGTGCCATCTCATCGCTTTTTTGCATAATTGTTTAATTTGATTTTTTTTCAAGTATCATTTTTAAGTTTGTTGCCTATAGACATACGTTTATTTGCAGGGTCATGGACTTCCAATTTTTCAAATACTTTGCAGTTAATAACAGTTCTCGTATTCACTATTTCCTTCACCATCGGTTCTATGATTATTACTAATAATATTGAAGATAGGCGAGTTGTTGTCTTACGCCTTTTTTTATTCCATGTAGATAGAGTTGACCTTTGTGATCTATTCTGGTTATATAGTTGACGCAGAAAAATCATATTCTTAAGTCGTGTATTCACTTGAGCACGAACGCGATTGAGACAAACCCAGTCCCTACTGAATGTTTTGGATCGGGAAAAACATCTGCAGCGATCCAATTTTTGATTTTTGTCAGTCAATTTTATATTCATTTCTAAGTCATAAAAAAATTAAAACGTAAAGAATAGACATATATGGTCTTCCCAATTATATTTGGGAAGAAGACGCATCAGTGATATTAATTGTACGTTTTTGTTAAATGATCTGTTAGCTGATGAAGCCAAATGATAAATTAAAAAATTTCACCACAATGTTAGAAGATTTTAGTTTTATTTTAAATGGTGTTAGAAGCAAAATATCTAAAAAAGATACAAGATTTAGAAAAGCAATTCCACCAGAGGAAATACTAGCCATAAATCTGCGGTTCTTTGCAACCGGTGATTCATTCACCAGTTTGCAATACGTATTTAGAGTTTCAAACTAAGATATTAAATAGAATAAAATTAGTCTCATTACTCTATTTTTACACCTCGCATCAGGTTTGGTAGTAGCAATTGTTTATAGGCTCACACAGGTTTAGGTTTAATATAATAAAATTATCATTTGTTAAAAACATTACTTTAGATATGCTACTGATCTGCGTTAAAGTAAAATAACGTGTAAAGTTTTTAAAATTGCAAATAACCCAAAAATATTTTTGTAAAAACTTAGTATATATATATATATATATATATATATATATATATATATATATATATATATATATATATATATATATATATATATATATATACATATATATATATATATATATATATATATATATATATATATATATATATATATATATATATATATATATATATATATATATAAAATAATATGATTTTGAGGATATTATTGTACAAGGTAATGGGTATTGTAATGGTTTTTCGTGTATATATGTATATATGTATATATATATATATATATATATATATATATATATATATATATATATATATATATATATATATATATATATATATCACAGTTATTAAATATTTCCAACATTTCATTGGTCAAGGGCACAATAAAATCAGTTTCTTTCATTTCTTGCACAATTTGAATTTTATAGTTATGAAGATGAAAATCTTTTTATAAAATAACATGCAGTGAAGATTTCTTAATGTCTACCTGGCTACTTCTAACCGACTCACGCACACGTTCAATGTCGTTTGCACCTCTGCTTGATCTTGGACGACCCGTAGACTATAAATTTAGAGTTGATCATATAGTTTCCAACTTTTTAATCCATTTCTTTGTTAAATTAATATAAAATAATACTTGTATTACCACCTCATTTATGCCGTGTAAATTATACTCGGCCTTATAAAGACTACGAGCCGTAATAAGCGAATTGTTGTTTTGATAATACGCGCAAACACAGAAAGCAGGTTGTTGTTCGGTGAAATTTTATTTTTTGTTGTGTTCGTAATTGTCAGGACAAGCTTTGTATGAAAGCAAATTTTTAGAAAATCAACGAGAAATTTTTATATGAGAAAAATTTCTATGATAAATTTTGACGTTTTGACGTTTTGACGTTTTATGTGAAATGAGGTACAGTTTAAGAGTTTTGCTGTCACATGTTTTCATAACAAAAAAAAAACTTAACTGAAAGGTCTTGCAACCAAGCCATTTAAAAAAGATGTGTGACATTATACCAAGGGATTTTATTATATTTTCTTGGTTTAACGAAAGCGAATATTGTGTTATCGGTGGTGTGTTGAAAAAGTAATTGGAAAAAGAAAAAGTGTCTTTGGAAAAATGCTACCAATACGGCGTCGAAATACACGAAAGATCACAAAATAGTGATCAAAGTAGACAAAAGACCACATCCACATATATATATATATATATATATATATATATATATATATATATATATATATATATATATATATATATATATATATATATATATATATATATACTTAAGCCATCATCATCATCACTTAGCCATTGTCGATCCGCTGCAGGATGAAGACGTCCCTAGCATGCTTCCAACTCGCGCGGTCCTCCAACTCCCTCTGCCATTCGAGTCCAATATACTTGATGAAGTCATCGATGCATCGTGTTTTAGTTCTTCTTCGTGGACATTTATGATCAAGCGGTATCCATCTCAATATTGCTTTGGTCCATTTGTCATCACATCGCCTTGCTATATAGCCCGCCCACCTCCATTTCAATTCCTTCCCCTTTGCAATGATGACACATACTTTGGTCTATCCTCTGATCCATGTGCAGGTTTTTCTGTCGGGGCTTTTTAATGCCAAGCATACACCTTTCCATTCCTTTCTGTGGTACCCGAAGTCTTTGAATTGATTGTGATGTGAGTGTCCATGTTTCACTTCCGTATGGCAGAATAGGCAGCACGCACTGATCAAAAACTTTTCTTTTCAGACAAAGAGGGAGTTTATTCTTAAACACCATGTTGAGCCTGCCAAATACCTGCCAGCCACACTTGAGGCGCCGTTCCACTTCCCGGGCGGTATCACCCTCCATTGAAATCCTTTGCTCAAGATATATGTAGTTGTCCACCATATCTAAGTCGCTTCCCAAAATAGATATTCTTTTGTTTTCAGTAAATTTGTTGAACATAACCTGACTCTTTTTCAGGTTTATTTTCAAGCCAAATGGTTCTCCCTCCTTTTGCAGCTCTTGTATGTGTTTTTGTAGTTCATCTGGATTTTGTGACAAGAGAACGATATCATCTGCAAATCTAAGGTGGCTTAAGTATGCACCATTTATTTTTATTCCATCCTGTTCCTAATCCAGAATTATAGAATACCTCTTCAAGACAGGCTGAGAAAAGAACAGGGGATATTGAGTCACCCTGCCGTACATCCCATTTTATATTGATTTTAACTTCAAAATCATCCATGTGAACTGTCGCTGTAGCTTCATCATATATGAATCTCAATAGGTTTACATCCGCTCTATCTATCTCTTGGTTAAGCAATGCATCCATTATGGCTTGCTTTGATATGAAGTCAAATGCCTTTGCACAGTCAATAAAAGCCAAGCTCAGTGGCATGGTGTATTCATTGTACCTTTCTATGTCCTGTTGAACAACATGGATATGATCAATTCTTCTGTTGAAACCTTTGGTGTGAAACACTAAACTTGAAGAGATTTACCACTAAACACCAAATCACTTTTTTTAACTTCTCGACGCACGTTTTGCTAACCATGTTAGTAACCATGTTAGTAACCATGTTTTTCCTAAGTCATTCCTGGTATCGATCCACTCGTTCTGTAAAGGGTCACAACGTTTCGCCAAAATCTCATTTGTTGTTGTTCCGTCAAGTGTTGTTCGTTTCAAGTGAAGAGTTCAACTAGAACTCTTCAGGTCTCATAGAACTCAGTTGAACCCTTTATTCGAGGCAGATAACACTTGAGGATGCTAGTGCAATAAAATGACAATGCAATAGGATAGTTAATGCATTTAGTATATCCACAATTAAGGGTTTCTATACGTTGGAAAAAAATCAAGGGTTGTATGTGTATAGCAAACATTTGTTTGTAATTTGTTTGCAATAGAATCGTTCAACTAGAACTATTGAGCTCTCCTAGAACTAAAGCAGTTGAACTCTTCACTCGTAGCTGACGACACTTGAGAATACAAGTGCAATAGAATGACAATCCAATAGAATAGTTGATGCATTTGGTATATCGACAATGAAGGGTTTCTATACGTTTGAAAAAAACCAAAGTTTGTATATAGCAATCATTTGTTTGTGGTTCCTAACTCATTCCGGGTATCGATCCGTTCGTTCTGTGAAGGGTCACGACGTTTCGCCAAAATCTCATTTGTCATTCTCATGTGTTGTCCACTTCAAGTGAAGAGTTTAATTAGAACTCCTCAGCTCTCCTAGAACTTAGTTGTACTCTTCACTCGAAGCAGAACACTTGCTAATGCAATGCAATGGAATGACAATGCAATAGAATAGTTGATGCATTTGGTATATGAACAATTAAAAATTAATTAAAGCAAACTATTAAGAGTTGGAAAAAACCAAGAGCTGTATAGCAACCATTAAAATACACCTCCAATGCGCTAAGTCGTAATCCTGGTAGTAACACTTCTACTTAATTTCACCTGTCTTTTCTGTTTTATTGCTTCACCAACTTTCGGTATAAGATCGTCATGCTATTACTTTATGATTGTCTGTCAGAGGTATATAGTTAACAAAAAGAACTACTTCAAAGATCTAAGCTAGAGACGGTGCACTATGACCCCAAGCTATACTTTATACCTTTAACTAAAATAATGGAAAATTTTAGAATCAAGGTAATCGAATAATGGAGGCCAACCCAAATACATTTTTTCATTTAAGTTACAAACTGTTCATATTTTGTATAACAGTGTACTATGCTTTCGTACATAATGCATAATGAAACACAAAATCGAGCCAGTCTCTTAAAATTCTCGGTGAGTTGTTCTTATAAATAATCAATTGTTTAGATCAATAATTGCTCGACGTGCATTTAAACAAGTTATTATATTATTTTATCATTTAGTTCCAAGATTCTATGTAAAATAACTTTCAATCATCAATGTGCTCTAAACTTTAATAATATTTTTTTATCTAAAATTTACAGTTTTTCGAAGAAATATTATTTATTTGGGCATAATCGTACTAGGACGTAACAAAAGTATTTATGTGTTTTCCTTTATTTATAAATAAAGGATTTTACTTTACTCCTCAGGGGTTTAATCCTATTTCGACTTTTTGCTCCCACAAATAAACATTTCATCTTCAGTATTAAAATGATTCCACTGCGAAATATTCAGTCGGCGGTTTTTAACAAAAACGTTTAAACGAGTGAAATGTGTCGTAAAATTATATTAGCAATTATTATTAACTTATAGAGCACTTGGTGAATTTTATGCTGCGCATAGTCGCGCAACCGAGCGATGTATTCGCCGAATTATCGACAAATTCCGAACGGAGTTCACGATGCTCCATATTAAAACAAAACAAAAAACATATTTATTCATCGCCGTTCCCAGGAACCTTTGTTTTGTTATTCAACTACGTGAACAATTTTACGTAAATATCATGGTCTGGTGTCTTACAAAATCCAGCTTGTCCTATAACTCAAGCCACAAGAACATCGTTTGCATCGTACATTCGGCGAATGGGTTCAATATCAATTGCAACTTGACCCAGAATTTTACCGCAAAATTTTGTTCAGCGACGAGGCTGATTTTTGGCTAAATAGTTACGTTAATAAACAAAATTGCCGCCTTTGGAGCGAAAATAATCCGCATATGATCCAACGATTACCGTTGTATATAGAAAAATGTACCATATGGTACGAATTGTACACCGGTGGGATTATTAAGCAGTATTTTATTAAAAAAACAAACTGGAAAGCACGTTACCGTTAATGCTTACAGAGCGATGATCAATAATTAGTTAATTCCTGCATTTGAATGGCATTGATCTGGAGTATATGTGGTTCCAATAGGACGGCTCCACATGTCATACTGCCAACACAACAATCGATTTATTGAGGAAACAATTCGGTGAGAAAATTATTTCGATGAAAGGACCTGATAATTAGCCATTGGTCATGTGATTGAACGTCTTTAGATTACTTTCTTTGGAGTTATGTTAAATCCTTGGTCTATAACGATAGACCAGCAACTATTGACACCTTACCTTCAATCGCTTGAAAAAATGGTCCGAAATTGGTTTGACAGAATGCGCTTTGTCAGAAGTAGCCTCGGCGGAGACTTGGGCTTGGATATCCTCGTATCTTTTTACTTGCTGTTTTTGCTTCCCATATCTGCTTAGTCGGTATTCTCTGCATATCATCTCTCCATCTTTGTGGTCATTGTTCTATGTATTCCTCTAAACTTTCTATGTATATATCTTATTTTTCTATCATATTTTCACATTTCCGATTTTTTCAATCCTCACTTCACATCCATATGTAAGAATTGGTCTATATACTGCTTTATATTCGTATATTTTTGTTTGTTTTGTTACTTCTTTTTTGGGCCTGATCACGGACGGTTTCGCACAATTTTACTGTTACAAACCACAGGATAACGTGAGCTACATTTAAATGCTGCTTTACATTCAATTTGGCTGATATATATGGCCAGGACCATAGGTCAATTCTTCAATTGCTTTCAAACGTTTAACTTGAGCTCGACTGATGACGGTTTAAGGCCAGAATACTATAATAATAAAGCCAACTAATAAACACCCACCTCCCTATCTTGTAACGAATGGTTTTAATGTTCTGTTTTGGCTTATTATTATATTTGATGTTTTGTATTTACTTCTTTTTTTTCTAGGTGTTCCCATAGTTAATTTATTGATACTTTATCAAAAGCTTTCTCCATATCTAAAAATGAATAGTATACTTCTCTTCCTTTACTTGTTGTTCTATTTATAAACTTTTTATTGTAAATTTAATTGAGGTGATGACTGTTGGAAATTCATTTTAAATAAATAAGCAAAGATTAATATCTAAAATTTCTACCATATTTAAAATTGTATGTATAACAATTGCTTGAACACACAGTGCCCTTTTCAAATAGAAACTATATTAAACTAACAGTAAGAAAAGTAGTTACAACCTTAACTATCAATCGACCTTATAATACCATAAAATATAATAGTGGAGAAACCCATTTTTTCAACGTCTAGGAGGGCAATATAAGTTTAATAAGGGTGAACCATTTAAGTTTAGCTGGTCATTTAGCAAAATATCCAAATTTTCCCTTTTATTAATGTTTGGGCTCTCTCAAAGATTTAATTTTTTTAATTTATTTTCATTATGTAACATTTTAAAATTATCATTGAAAGTATTTTAAATTTTAAATTTTACAATTATAAATATAGGGAAAATTTGAGATATTAATATGTATTCTTCTATTGTAAATACGTGAATCCACTTTGTGATGGGTTTTATGTTAATTATATCATTTTTCGAAGTTTTTGTTTAAATATGATTTCATATATTTACACTACTGTGGTGTTTAATAGCGTAATTACCTTGTAGTTTTGCATTCCTTGATATCTCCTTTTTTGTATATGAGTACTATTTATCCTATTTCCCAGTCTTTTGGTATATTTTATTCTTCCGACACTTGCTTATATATTTCTAGTAATTTTTATTCCTTGTTCATCGATTTTTAAAACATTTCTGCTGTAGTGTTATTGTATCCCGGTACTTTTCCAGTCTTCAGTTTCTTTCCCTTTATCTATTTCTGAATAAAAAGTAATTGTAATCAACAAGCAAATATTTATTTTTTATGATCATTACATACTTATATTGTTATTATATCTCAGGAAAAATAAAATTAAAATCCAACTAAATTAAATCTTTCCAATCTTAGGATTATTATTACACTTTTTATATTTAAAAATAATTATAAAGCAAATAAATATTAAATTAAAGTAGTAACTAATTATGAGATCAAGAATATTTCTAGATGATAAATTACCCCAAATTATTAATCATCTTTGTCTCTATCACATTTAATACAAACATATATCTTTAGTGGTATCCTGTTAATATTAAATTGTTTGGCTTCAGCGTTTACACTCATTTTTTCCGCCTCTACAGCTTCTGCTGCATCACTCAATTGTTGACTAGTAGCAAAACCTTTTGAGGTCTTTCTTTTATATGTACGCATCCTAAAATGTAATAATAATCATTAATACAATTATCAATATAAGTTATTTTAATTAGTAAACTTTGTGTAGAATCATCACATGCACAAATTAATTGATGCTTATTAATTTATTAAAGAAAAATTAAATTTTCTACAATGAACATCTAGGGGGCTAGTTGAGCAAGCATTGAACATGCTAGCATGAGCGCACGAACTTATCTAGCCCTAGTTTAGGCAACAAAATAAAAATTAGGTTATAAAAAAATCGTAAGCGTTAAAATAAATAACCATCTATAATGGAAAGAACAATAATAAGTAATCTTTAAATACTTACGTAGTCCTTATTAAGTATTTTTATACGAGTATAGTAGAAACATTATGATGACCTGTAATATTTTTTTACGTACTTGTAATAATTTTTATTTTAATATTTAAAAAAAAAAACAAAGCGTTCTCTTATTTTATCGGAGCACCGGACAGCAATTCACAATCGCGCTATGTATTTCCCTCCCATAACCCATTTTTTTCGCCATTTACCCTTTGTTGTAGGTTACTTAGTTTTCGAGATATTTCGATTGCCACAACTTGCCGCTATGATAAACTAGCCCCGCTCTACCCTACTTGTATTGTTCTAATCCTTTGGTAAATATTATTTTTTCTCTTCTGCAAACCGCATCGCCAGTGTCAATATAAATTTTGCAGGACAATATAAAACTAAAATTACAATTATAAATAGTAAAAAATATTACGTTTCTAGAAAGTTTTCCTCTTCGTATTTTCACGTTTCGTTAATAAGCTTGGAGAGCATCAGTGATTTGCATGGACATAGAAATCGTTCCATCCATAAGTTTCTTATTCAATGTTTATTAAAAAAATGAGGTAAACTATGATACAAGAGGTTGTAAATAAACATGGTCAATATGATACGTGATATAGTTTTCTATAGTTAAATAGGATAGGCAGTTTTATAATATCATTATAAATGTCTTTATCACAAAGGTACATGATGCGACAGAGAACTCCGTAGTTATTAAAAATGTAAAAATATACCACAATACAAAAGAATTAAAAAAATTTATTTTTTAAAGACATCATTTGAAACTGTATTCAGTTCAATAACGTCTACGTTTAACTCCGCGATATTTTGTGGGAGATCAACATAAACATTTTGTCCTTAAATTTGCTAATCTTGTAATTAATGAATGACTCATATCAGGATATGACGTGAGTGAGAAACAACAAATATCTTGCTGAAAAACCTTTTCCCAAATTTACAGCTCACACAACTGTTTAATCTCCACTTCAGGGACAAAGCTATAAAAAAAGTTAGCTATTAATTTTTTTAGATGTTACACACATAAAAACACTAAAAAGGAGTAAAATATTGCACATCTTACTTTTCCAAAGTAGTAAAAACAAAATAAGCAGCGTGTCTTGAATACATAAGTTTTTTCCTGTCCAATTAAATTTATTAAATAATGTCCCTTAAAGCATTTCCTGGATTTTTTCGTTGAGTACCAAACACGCCAACAGATCGATCCGTATTTAATCCAAAAAAGGAAAATCGCGTGAAAGGAAAGCGTCAAGTCAATTTTAAATTGGGTATCTGCCAGGCACGACAGTCGCTTTTTTAAATGCATAATGTTTTTGAAAACGCCATTTATGGCGCGCTATGAAAAACCAGTTCTGATATTTGGTTAATGGGTTGTTATTTCTGTATTTTCTGGTCGCACGGTAGTTTTT
The DNA here is from genome assembly GCA_031761425.1 of Cosmopolites sordidus. Lineage (NCBI taxonomy): Eukaryota > Metazoa > Arthropoda > Insecta > Coleoptera > Curculionidae > Cosmopolites > Cosmopolites sordidus. The sequence continues at coordinate 191,010 of JARFXV010001671.1, forward strand.
ATATTCTTGGAATTTTACGATTGCTATTAGAAACATGTCTCTGATGAAAATGATCAAATTATTTTTCACCAGAGCGTAGTGAAATAAAATGTATTTAATACACAAAATATATCACGTATATATGACCATACTTATCTATAACCTCTTGTATCACAGTTTACCTCATTTTCTATAAAAGATAAGGTAACATATCCTAACCAAAACTTAACAATTTTCATCGTAATGTTTCAAATTTGTCCATCTTGAACCTTCTATGCATATTGAATGGTCCAATTTCATTAAATATAAGCAGTTTGCGATTGCAGCATTCATCTACAGCGGTAGGTAATATTTTGCACTTTTATAATCTCACCACCATATACAAAATAAGGACTTTCAGAATTGTGCTGTGAAAAATATTTTGGATCGGAATCTAATTTTGTTATGGTGATACTTTTGAATCGTAATATAGCATAAAAAAGCAGCCAACGTGAAATTGCCTTCTGAATAACATGGCTAAATATTTTGATGTCTTCAATTAATATGGGACCATGTGAAACTTTTCTTCGCTTAGTCGCTTAGTCCACTGAATATAGACCGTGTTTTAAAACGGCCCATAAAAGTAATCACAATACCAGGTGTGGCAGTTATAATACTTATTTTTTCATTAAAAAAAAAGATGTTTAATTTGGGAGAAAGGCAAAAAATGTTTCCCTTCTTTCTGGCAGTTTGTGGATGCCTTCCCAGAAAAACCGTACTTTTGAGGTGGTCCAGTCATCAAGCCATTTTTCGACATCCCCGTAATTGTTGGAATTTTTCATGGAAAATGCGTGAGACATCGATGAAAACAAATAGTATTCGGGAGCAGCCAAGTCTATTGAGTGTGGCAAGTGTGGCAAGATTTCCCAGCCAAGTGCAGAAATGGTATCTCCGACCGCTTTCGCTGTGTGTGATGGGACGTTGTTGTACTACAAAATCATTTTTGCCTATATTGTAGCCCATTCCGGTCGCTTTTCAATCAATGCATACTTCAAATTGATGATTTGTTGACGGTAGCGAATGGTATTAATTGTTTCACCTGGTTTCAAAAGATCATAGTACACAACCCCTTCTGATCCCACCAAATGCACAGCATTGTCTTATTTTTAAAGCGATTCGGTCTTGCTGATTATTGTCCTGGATTAACCGATGATGTTCTGCGTTTTGGGTTCTCGAAATATATCCATTTTTCCAATTACGATCCGATGCAAAAAAATATTTCTTTCATGCTGACAAAGCAAAGTTTCGCACACCTTTTGTCGCTTTTCCATCCAACTGTCATTCAGCTGATATGGTACCCATTTTCCTGCCTTCTGGATCTTTCCTATGGCATGTAGATGATCACAAATGGTTTGGCTACCAACATTTAACCACTCCGCCATTTGTTGTTGAGTTTGCATATCGTCTTCTTCCAAGAATGCTTGCAATTCTTGCAATTTTTTTCGGTTGACCTAGGCGTTATTTGTTTTTCAAGTCGAAATCACCACTTTTGAATCGTCTAAACCAGTTTTCTTTATCTTTTAAGTCGAAATCACCACTTTTGAATCATCTAAACCAACGCTCACAATCGTCTTGCGTTGGGACATTGTCACTGTAAGTTTCTACAAGTGTATAACGGCTTGCACTCGCATTATTCTTTTGATTGGACAAGAAAAGTAGTACGTGCCGCAAATGATCCATATTTGTCTCGAAACTCGATATGTTTGCCACGCGAAACAAATATGACGCTAACTCGAAATCGTTTTAACATCGTTTTGACGTTTTGAAAGGTATTATCGTAACAACAAAATGACATGAGAGATTAGACTGTGAACCGACCCTTGTTTCCAGCTCCATCTCTTAAAAAATTAGAATTATTAATCGCCACACCTGGTATTTCATATGATTTAATACTACAGCTCTGAGAGTCTCAGTTTCAGACTAGTAGTTACGGAATGTCTGTGGGGTAATCTCCACTGTGAGACTAGTCGCACTATATATATTCTGCTATTATCAAATATTATAGATAGTTTCTTCTATATCCTATGTCGATTTTTACCGAATACCATACGAGTACGTTTTACACAAAATTATTGCTAATTGATGTATATTCAAGAAAGCCACTAGTTCTATAATATCCTCATTAATAAACTGGTAGGAAATAGAGTAAATGTTGTCTTCGGTATAGAAGTACAGTATTTTAAACTTAGAAATGGTTCATCAGTTATTAAAGTCAGTTAATTATATACAGAGGCAGAACATCAGTTATTAAAAGACACAGCCCGGTGGAACTCCATATTTGATATGATCAGTGATTGATTCACATTTGCCTCCATAAACTGATATTACTATTAAGATAGTTGAACCGGTATCATTTAACTCCAATATCATCTATCTCCTAGCATTCTTCGATAGACGTACATAATGCAAAATGACACTCATAAGTTCAATGTTAAGTCTATCAAATGTATTACATTTCTTCTTTACTTTTTACTACATTACTTTCTTTATTACTAAACCATTTTTGCACATTGGTTTCTTCAACAGAAGCCGCTCCACTCCGTAAACGGCACATATCTTGTGTTTTGCCTGGACAGAGTCCTTGCCCTTATTGAAATATAAAAGCAGAATGTGGCGTAAATGCAAGCTAATAACCAACATTTTCTTATTCAGCTATCAATTAAGATAAGTTTTAATCATTTTGGCAATCAACTTAAATAATGACATTAAAAAAACAGATAAGGCCCTCATTGAACCGAGGGGGCAATGGTGGTCACACTGTGGGTAATCAGAGTCAAACAAAATTTAACACTTATTGCGAATATAGCTTTTGGCTGAGTCCCACCTAGTGCAGTCCTCGTGGGCCTACAGCCCGCACGAACTACATCTTCACCACATCTCGCTGTTTTTTCCGAATTCGCTGCATATTAGACATCTGCTTCCTGCGTCTTCTGCATCATTATCCTCATCATCCTGGCATAACTTATTAATATTTATGTCTGATACCGAAATATTGTTTGGTTCCTGGAGAACTTGCCTCTTTGCTCTTTCAAGGCCCTCCTTCTGCACCTTAGTTCCTTGGTCCTTATCTTTCAATTTCTTTTTTTCTTTCCCTTTTCCTTTGTCTTGTAGAGATTTTAAATTTCTCTTATTTCCTTTTTCTACTAGGTCTTCTTTGATTGGTGTTAAAAAGTTATTGAAGTTAAAACTGTAGCATGCTGCTTCTTTCGACTCTATCTTGTATTGAGGACAGGTGATTTCTTAACACCTTATCTGACGTCTCTTTGGTTAGAGGTGCTGATACAATATCTGGTTCAGAAACTAGTGGGTCTACTTATTTTGATGTACCAGAAACTGATGGGTCGTCTTGCTTTGATGTGCTAGGAGTCGACCTTATATCTAGCACTGCATTAATAGCAGCTGAAATAGATTCATCAAAAGATTCATCAAAATCGGAGAATCGGAGAATTTCGGCGGTAACAAAGTCTTCTGAAAACCCTTCAAGATTTATTGGAAAAATACCTAAATTGCTCTAAATCCAGATTCTCCCTTGCTAATATATGCACCATTATTAAATGCTTTCCTCACCAAGGATGCTACGTCATAAGGGGTTATTTTTTCTACAAGATGGCTTTTCATAAAAGATTTACTGTTATCAAAGATTCACACGTTAGATGTTTTTAGTGGCCCAAAAAAAGAAACATCCATTTTTGGATGTTTCTATTTGGGTTGCATTCTATGAGACGTGTGTGGTGGCAAAGACAGCATATGGATATGGTTGCGCTTGCAATATTCGTAAACGGGAAATCAAATGTGATTAGCATTGTTATCTATTATATACAGGATGAGTTCATCCGCAGACCACTTATACGCTGCTTAAAGTGGTAAAACCATTCAAGAAAGAGATTCTCATTGATCCAACCATTGTCTGAGTATTTCTAAAGAGCTCTTGTTGGGCAATCCTTCTCGAGTATTGGAGTTCCTCTTCCTAGGAAATATAAACATTGGCGGAATAAATCCGACAGCAGTGCCCATTGCACACATCAAAGTGATGTTTTTGCTCTCTCCCAACTTGTGATGAATCCCACTCTCTTCTGCTTTTTTGCAGCTAGTATTTTTCCCGGGATTTGTATAGTTGAAATCCCTATTTCGTCGCAATTATAGATTTTGTTTTGGAACAAATCAATGCTTATTGATTGCCCCTCCGTTCTATTAAAAACTGTATTTCTGTTTATACTTGTTGCTTCTGGCTTTCTAACAGAAATATTATTTCTGATCATAAATGCATTCAACCAATCACGCCTAGCCATTCTTGAAGACATGTTAAAGTTATGCTTTAAATTCAATCTTTCAGCATATGCGAATGTCACTTTTCTTATCTGATTAGCGGTACATCCATAGGAATATTGACCATCTTTTTCACCAAATTCGAAAAATTCGAAGAAATTCGTCTTCGAAACTAAACATAGTATGTCGTCCAAGACGTGGTCCTAAATTTTTATACCTCTTTTGTAGACTTGAAAATGGAATCCCCATTGTTTTAGCTGCTTTTTATATGGAATAACCTTGTTGTTCAAAAAGCACAGCTTCTTCCAGGCTATCAGAAGACCAGGTAGCCTTTTCGGTAATTCTGAATTCTGACCTGTTTCGGCATCTAGAAAAAAAAATCAGTATAAATCATTTAAGTCATTAAAATCTACAGGCACATTACTTTGCGAGCAATGGTGATCACCTGACTCTCATTACCCACAACTTCACTAATGAGAAAATGTTAAAAATAAAACAAAAAGAATTATTATGGCAATCTAAGTTGCATATCACTATTTTGAATGTCAGACATACACATAAAAGTCTTATTTAGGTACAAAATGAAATTAGACACTTACTGTTTATTTTACTTCGGCAAAAATTTATATCAATGTCATATGTGTGTAAAAATAAAACACGACTGTCACTCCGAAATGCGCAGCGATTATTAACGCGTTCGTTCGCATCAATGGCGGAAAGATCGTGTACGCGACTCTCGGATGTTTAGTTTTGTAAATATGAGAATAGGCTTAGCCTCTTTTACCGTACTAATCCAATATACATTTTTGGTTACAAGCATTAAAGGATCAATGGAAAATCCCTAAGAAATTTTCGGACAATCCTACAAATTAAGTCCAGATAACAAAATATTACTTAACAATATTATACTTAAGCCAGTTTGGACATATGACATTGAACTGTGAGAATTAGCAGCAGACTATAACATTGAAATTCTCCAGAGATTTCAGAATAAAGTCATGTGTATAATATTAGGTACTCCAAGATTTGTGCACAATTTCATCATCCAGCGAGACATCCCTAATGTGTTGACCAAACAACTATAGTTCGTACAAAATAAAAACAGTTGCAAATCATTAAGCACGTGATCAACATTTTAACTGCCCTGCTGCCAGATTGCGATTAAACATCATAACCTTACTTTAGCTAATCATTTTTACAATTTAAACTTTAATAACAATTAAAAAAATCAACTCTAAATTAAGTGCAAATTACAAAGTAACTAACAAAATTATATAAATGTTGAAAGTCTTGTCATGTATCGTCGATTTAGTACCTCTAGATAGATTCAGCACATGTAAAATGCTTCGTTCAAAAACCATCGACAACATTTTTTAATTGGTTATTACAATAAAAAGATTATATAATTACCAATGATCTTTATTAATATACCTTTTATTTATTAATATACAAGTACTAAACAGAAAAAAACAATTAAATTTCAGCATGCACTTATTACCATTAATCAGAATCTGAAAAGTACTGGCTGGAATCACTACTATCATCTGCAGTATTTATAATTAACGGATGAACTTATTTTCAATCTAGTATATGCTCTCTGTCGTACCACTTAATTATTTCATTTTCGGTATGCTTGATCATGTTCTTGCATATATCAGGAGTAACAGTGTGAAGTGCCTCACGTCAAATGTGTATACAGTCTTGCTGCGTATTACAATTTCAACCCATGTATTTATTATAGTAATTCTTTGCAATTCCCCATATAAATTGAATTGTTTTGAAAATGCAGTGATATGGAGGAATACGTAAAACTTTGTGCCCATATTGTCCTGCTAAGTTGTCTACTAAATATTTCCGTGCTAGTTTATTTCTGAAAACCACTTAGAAAATATATCAAAATAGTAAATTTGGTTGTGGTGCGTACTCTACTACAATTCTTACAGTTTAAAGCATTCTGATTCATTTCACCATGGTAATCAGTAAGCTCATTTTTTGATGAAAATATTTCTTCACTGCCAGCATGAAGTATGATGTAACTAAAATAAAAATTTTCAATCAAAACTTTTCATATTTTTTGCATATTTATGTAACTTACCTTTTACCATCAACTTTGGTGATTTCTACACTCCTCTTATAATTATCTTGCCATGATTGACTTACAGTACCATTTTGAAAAATCCAGATTTCATCTAAGAAGATAAATTTGTACAAGACTTTTTTTCTTTCCTTCATATAACCTCTAACACATTAGGAAGTGACATTGGGAAGTTTAATAAGTTTCATATGTTTCATAATTTAAAACCTACTTATTTCAATAGGTTGCACAATGACATACGACATCCGTCAGTCGATTCTCTTTTAATTGCTCATGTAAGGAATTTAAAGTTACATGCTGTCCTGAAAATTAAAATTAAACTGTGAGTACCTACGTATAAACTACATACGGATTTAATAACAGTCTTTTCTGCAATTCTTAGGTTACGAATAATTTATTTAACTGAGGTAGCCGATACTTGATGGAAATTCATTTTAAATAAAAAACCAAGATTAATATCTAAATTTCCACTATATTTAAAACTTGTACGTATGACAATTGTTTCGACACACAATTTAGTGTGTATTTGAAAAAGACACTGTGTGTCGAAACAATTGTCATACGTACAAGTTTTAAATATAGTGGAAATTTAGATATTAATCTAAATATCTAATCTAAATATTAATATTAGTTTTTTATTTATTACGAATAATTACTGTGATCATACATGATATAAATAGTATCACGAATAGAAGTTGTATCCAAAGCTGCAGTATCGATAACGCTTTTAGTAAAACTACGCTTCCTAGGCGATTTTAAAACATTATTGTTTTTCACTTTTTGAAAAATAGTACAGTACATTTTTATGAAACAGTGGACATACTCAACCTTAAGGCTGCTGCAACACGCTAGAAAAAACTATTCACTTCTATAATATAGACAAAAATACCTTAGGTTATAATTAAATATGCAGCTAGATTACTAAATCGATCTCCATATATAATTTCTACTTAAAGCATTCTTAAATATATTCTGAAAAGTATTTTTTAAAATAAGATATAAAAAAAATTGATTAAAAGACGAATTGAAGTCCAAGAAGTAACTTTGCTTTTAGCAATCCATCAAACTACTTACGAAATCGTCCGAGATGGACTTGTTTATGTGAGACGTGAATGTGACCGAATTAAAAAAGACGAAAAATGAACAGCAGTTTCGATCCCGGATGAAAGATACGAGAGACATTGAAGACGACGAAACCAAGATGCCATTGCAGAAAGTTTTATCACAACTTAACGGGGCCATTTATCGAGAATTTTCAGACGCGAACACATATCAAGCTTTTTCGTATACTATTTTTCGATTATTTATGGATTAAGAGGAGAGCAAAGTGCTATATCTACACCTATATCTACCCGCCCCCTATACATATATCTATACAACGCTTTGCTTTGAGATTTTTTCTATATACAAGTAGCTTAAAAAAGAATATATACACGTCTATTATTAAAAAAAAAAACAAGGAAAAAAGAGGAAACAAAGCTTTTATTCTACCTATACAGTATTTTTTATAAACTTTTTAACTCAAGCTTTTCCTGCTCGTTTATCTAAAATATAAAAGACTGCACCAAAATGAAAAAAAAGTATTCTCACTTGGATTCAGTCTAATATTGCTGATATTCCGAAATTCTACTCAATTTTTCGCAACATGTGATATGTTAGCACGTTTAATACTCGATGGTATTGTTGATCTATACGGTACACGTGTTGGATTTGAGTGCGCGATCCGAAATAATTAAAGACGAAAAGTAAAGGTTATTTGTGCTGGTGTGCTATAATGAGGTCCACGTTGACTGTATGAGCACAGCCGCTGCAGCAGGAATGCAGGCTGCCTTGCTAATCAGAGAGAAACAGCGCCTTCGAAGAAAAAAGTTTCACAAAGGGCGCCACGAGCTACCCAGTCATGTAGCTACTAGGGAAATAGCTCCATTTCCTCAGTATCCACCTGGATTTGTGGTAAGTATTTCTAAAATATTAATGTAGTTAGTTGTACATACGATGACGGATCAAAACTTTCTAGCCTAAGAACGAAAATCCACATTTCAATTTTCAAGACTACTTTTATTTCTCAAAATATTTCTTAAATGAAACCTCTTTTACGGCTTTTATTGTTTTTTCAATATATCTAAAACACACAATATGTATAAGTTTTTTTTAAGCATTATATCGAATATAAATCAAAAGATACCAAATCTAGTGAATACAGTCAGTGATATTCTAACAATTCGTAGTTCAGGTCATCCACTTCTCCACCATGTCTGTGAGAAGGTGCATTGTCCTGAATAACAGTAATCTTCAGCACACAATACACAATAAAGTAATGATACTGTTAGCGTAGCGTTCGATCTGGCTTCCTTCTTGGAGGAGGGGCGACTCAACATCTGATGCATCTTCAGTGCGAATTTGAACTCTTTAGGCTCACTTGATGGTCCATAACAATTATTTTCGTGAACAGATTTTTTTTGGTCCGTTCTGAAAATGACTGATAATTTCGAGCAACCATGCACTATCAAGTTTTATTTCGGACTTGGGCACAGTGTGAAGGAATCGTTTGCAAAACTTCAACAGGTGCATGAAGACAGTGTTTTTCCAAAGACCCAAATGTTTAGGTGCTTTAAGGCATATCAGAAGACGGATGCTCGATTGAAGATGAAAATCGGAGCAGAAGGCCAGCAGCTGTAAAAAGTACTGAAAATATTTACATAATTCGGGATCTTGTGCTTTCTGATCGGCGGTTGACGGTCAGAATAATCGGTGGAGAGTTGAAGTGGACTTACTCAACCATTCATAAATGTTACATCTGCATACAAACGGGTTCCGAAAAACCTTTTGCAGAATCAAAAGGGCAACAGGAGAGAAACAAATCTTGACTTTTTAGGGCGGATTGACAACGACCATTTCATTTTCTGGGTCATTATTGGTGGCGTGTCTCGTTGCTCAAAATTGTTGTTACTCATGTTCAGAATAGACTAGAAAAATCCAGTTCGCGACGAGACGTTCGCATCTTACGAACTACCAAGTGACTCCAGAGACACCAATCTCCCATTTTTCCAAAGAGGCAGCTAATAAAGAGGCAGCCAGATCGAACGTTATGCCACCAATCTTATTGAAATATTGGCACACCTCGTACTTCAGTTATCGTTTCACTTTTTCAAGAAACTTTAATTTATTTTAGATATATATATATATATATATATATATATATATATATATATATATATATATATATATATATATATATATATATATAGATATATAGATATATATATATATATATATATATATATATATATATATATATATATATATATATATATATATATATATAGATATATAGATATATAGATATATATATATATATATATATATATATATATATATATATATATATATATATATATATATATATATGATATATTCTTAAAAAATGAAACGTGGTCTAAACGATAGCTCAATAAAAATAAGGAATATATTAAGGACTAGCTAAAAGCCAATCAATGAAGAACTACAAGTGAATACAAAACATCAAGAACCTTGAGCACCAAATTTCAAAATCGTAAAGATTAAAAACCACGAGAAGAAAATTAGGAATAAAGGATGCGGAAAACAGTTCTACAATAAATAATAATGATAACAGCAACACCCTTGAAGACATAAACATCAGCCAAATCATTCAGCCATTGTCGATCCCCTACAGGATGAAGGCCTCCCCAGCATTCTTTCAACTCGCGCGATTTCTGTTCAGACAAAGTAGGAGTTTATTCTTAAACATTATATTGCGCCTGCAAAATGCCTTCCATCCACACTTAACACGACGTTTCACTTCTTGGGCAGTATCACCCTCCATTGAAATCCTTTGCCCAAGATGTATATAGTGGTTCACAACCGCTAAATCGTTTCCTAAAATAGAAATTCTTCTGTTGACAGCAAATTTGTTGAATATAACCCGACTCTTGTTTAGGTTTATTTTCAAGCCAAATGGTTCTTCCGCTCTTTGCAGCTCTTGTATGTGTTTTGTAGCCTGATCTAGGTCTTGTGAGAGGAGAATGATGACATTTGTGAATCTAAGATGGCTTAGGAATGGATCATTGATTTCTATTCCCTCCTGTTCTCAATCGAGATTACAGAAAAACTTCTTCAAGGCAGGCTGAGAAAAGAACAGACGATATTGAGTCACCCTGCCGTACACCCCGTTCTACGTTGATTTTAACTTTAACTTTCACTCATGATCGCTGTAACTGTAATAGGTTCACATAGGTTCTGTATATACCCTGGTTAAGAAATGCATCCATTATGGCTTGCTTTGATATTGAATCAAATGCCTTTTCACAGTCAATAAAAGCCAAGCACAGTGGTATGGTGTATTAATTGTGCCTTTCTATGGCCTGTTGGACAACCTGGATATGATCCATTGTACTGAATCCACTTCTGTATATATATATATATATATATATATATATATATATATATATATATATATATATATATATATATATATATATTTGTAAATAATTGGCAAATTTACAATTAAAAGCACTTACCTATATAATGTTATTCCTGAATTTTGATTTTTTCGTATCAGGGAACAACCACAAGACACAACTAACCATATTTTATGTGTTTACATGTATTTACCCTAAAACACACAAAAAGAGTATTCCAGTACAGTTATTCGGCACTTATTATTGATTAAAACACACTAAAATTGAACAAATCTACTAATAAACTTCTAAGTTGTTGACACCAACTACCAAAATTCCAAAACAATGAGTCATCTGTGGTATTTCAATATGACCATTTCCGTCTCCATTTATACTTGCATTAAGATAGGCAAGGCTTGTTCCTGTTAGTTTTATATTCAAAGCTTTGTACTGAGTAAAGTATTAGAGACATTGTAGATACTACTGGAGTATCATTTGAATCAATTCAATCAATTTTGAAGAACAATTTAGGCTTGTCTCGCGTGTTCTCGTCTTGTTCTGAAAACACAGAATTTTTTTGACATCACAATTTCGTCGATGTTGAAATTGCTGAAGAAATGATTTCTTTGGATAGTGACATTCTGAATTTCATAATTACTGGTGTTGAAACATGGACCTATTCTTATGACCAAAAGCTGCTCATCAATCAAAAATCAAAAGCATTTTATTTTAATTGTTTTCTTCAATTACCCTATTATTGTAAACAAACATCGATTTCACACACAACGATTTTAGACGGACAGTAAAAAGACGTCCATCTAAAATTCCAGAAGCGCTGTGACGAGGCGACGATACCTTTCACACAGAACAGTACGCAATCGTTCTTGCCGTTCAGCAGCACTTCTCGAATGGATGGTGATGAGATTTGACGGCGACAGATTCTAACGATGTCAAGATAGGTACTGAATTCAAACAACGGCAATAAATCTTTGTGTGTGAAAAGAACGTACCGTACGCAATGAGCGGTACGGTACGACTAGTCAAACAGTTGCCCGTCAAACGTTATGCGTCATTTGCATGATACAATTCGAAAGAACCGTCCAGATTTATAGCAACAATTCATGGTTTTTGCATCGCGATAACACAGTTTCACACACCATAATAATTATTCGTCAATGTTTCGTTAAAAATCAAACAAATACCGTTCCACAAGCACCATATTCTGGAGATATGACACCATGTGGTTTTTTACTATTACCTGAACTGAAGAATCCTTTCATAAACACCGTTTTGAGCCCATAGAAGCCATAAACGAGAGTTCGCTTACCCTTTTGAAGTTAATACCAGAAAACTGGAAAAAATGTTAGAATAATTGTATTGTTTATGAGAGGGGATTACTTGGAAAGCGACAAAATGCACTTGAATGAATAAATAAATATTTTATATTTTATGTAGTCACTTTATGTCTGTTCATAGTAGAATGTTTTCGACACTTTTGACCTAGTCTAATGGGATATTCCAGTTATAGTAAATGAATGACGTCATAGAAAGCTGACCAATAAAAGGATAGAGGGGTTTGGTTGTTATAATTGAAATATAATTCATTATAACATACTAGTCAATAACGACACAAAATTATTTCCAGCTTCGTAATCTGAATGTTTCTATCAAGTAGAAAAAGCAATAATTGCCAAATATATTTCGCATATCATATTGATAATCTGATTTAAATATGTTATCCAATGAGGTGTTAATAACTTCTTTAATATAATATAACGGGGGATTTTTTTAGTGTATCCGAACTTCCGAAAGGGGTTGCTATTAAATGAACTGTACGTTTGCGCGCCTCTAGTGTCAAAATTATTCAGGATGGTCTGGCAAATCATCATGGAATGTTTTTTTAATCAAAATCAGTGTTCTGTACGCCAAAATTATAGAGCGCTTCATGGATTTTATGGTGCGCATAATCGGCCAACCAAGCAACCGAATTGTCGAGAAATTCCGACAGTATTTCACGTTGCTCGATATTAAAACAAAAACAAAACAAAACTGTCTGTTCAGTGTTTATAAAGATAAAAATTTATCAATTCGTCGCTGTTCGCAGAAAGTTAAGCTCATTTTTGGCTAAATGGCAAATAAACAAAGTACCATTTGGATTGAAAATAATCCACCAATGATCCAACAATTACCATTGAATCCAGAAAAATGCACCGTATGGTGCAGATTGTACGCAGGTGGCATCATTATCAGTATATCTTTAAAAATCAAGCTGGAAAGCACCTGACCGTTAATGGGGATCGTTACAGAGCTATCATCTATGACTGTTTAATTCCGAATTTGAATGGTATTGATCTGGAACAGATCTAATCCAACAGAACGGCTCCACATGCTATACAGCCAACGTAACAATTGATTTATTGAGAGAACAATTCGGTGAGAAAATTATTTTGAGGAACGGACCTGATAATTGGCCACCAAGGTCATGTGATTTAACACCTTCAGTTTTTTTGAGGTTATATAAAATCTTTGATCTCTACCGATAAACCAGCAACTATTATATCGATTTCTCCAAAAAAAAAAAAAAAAAAATCATAAATATACCATATACTTTCATTCAATTGCTAATAAAAAAAGAGAAAATCGAATGAGGCTGAAGACGAAAGGATTAAAATAAAATTAACCTTTTTTATGTTTTTTCTCCGTTGTTTTAAAACGTACTTTAGTCGATGAAACATTATTTATCAGAGCCAAGCGTAATTCACGGCTTGTCCCACCCTTTTACGTCACCTAGTTATAAAATTAGCACATTAATTTGCTCTTACCAGTATAGCCAGTCTTGATTATAGCATTAAGCATAGTAAATTATTTTATGCAATTTTTACCTAGGTCTGTTATCGTAATAATATTCAGCTCGTATAGGTAATTTTTATAATTATGCTGCTATTTTTTGCAACTTCAGATTTCCGATAAATAAATAGCTGGCTTTCACGTTATTCTTATATTTTTATTCCATAATGTTACGTCACATCCTTTATATGCAGTGTTTAAATTGCACGTAATTACAGTGCAATTTATTCAAGTCTTATTTCATTCTTACAAAGTATATAAAGCAACGAAAATATAATAATGTGGAACGTGATTTATTTATTACGGAGATCCATAAGTTCCAGCGGATTATATATTAAACTGCATCATGTAAATTTTACAATTAAAATTTATCAATTTTCAAAAAAAAATCTTAAATCTGAAGAAATATAAGAATCTAAGGCTTTACCTCATTTCACTTTTCAGTTTATTAGAGTTATTGGAACTATTTTAATGTCTATGCTGATAAATCATCAAGAAGCGAGCAAACGAATTAAAACCGTGGGGGCGTGCGTGCAAGGTCTGGGATGTATGCAGGATACGGTTAACGTTTAATTGTGTACATTAATTAATACATCAGTTTTTGTCGTTATTTGTTTGACAAAATCGGGTTTATTAGACATCTCAAAATACTTATTTCTATTGGTTGTTTCTGATCAACTCAAAGCAGATTATGCCCCCAAACGTTCGAAAGTAATATATATCTACATTATCATTGGACACAAATTTGTTATTTATTTGTTATTAATAAGTTATTTGTCGAATAACTCAATTCTCGTCCGACATATAATTTTCCTTATAGGTCCATTCCATGTTGTATGAGTCTCAATATGCCAGAAAAAAAATATTAGCCTTAATTATTATAAAATTATTAGCCTCGCTTAATTCTATAAATTTAATCACACTCAGAAATGAAGGAATGAATTTTAATTAAGATTTGAATGATATTTTTAACTCTAATATTTCAAATTACAAGGCTCGTTCGAAAAGTTCTCTGCCTTAATTGCCCAAGTATGACCCAATTTGACTTTTGCCCAAGTATGACTTTCAGACGCGTGCATTTAGTTTCTTGCTTGTAGAGATTGAATAAAGCAAACATGTTTTAATACTTTTGAGAAAATGTTTAAACGTGTTCGTATCCCCAAATACTGTTATGGCCGCCTAAATTCTTAAAAAATTGTTGATTTACTACGACTTTATACGTTGATTATCTCAACAACAGTACATCGATGAACTCAATTCGACTGTTGGCGATGAAGCACCATCTAAAACCACTGTATATCACTATGCGCGAGCTGATAAGGCAAGATCCTTATGTGGCATACCAGACCAATCCCTGGGCATATATAGATTTTACATGAACATTTAGCAGAGAAAAAGATTTGTGCGCGATGGATTTCACATAATTTGACAATCGCTCAAAAAAAGGCTCATGTCGATTGGTGCAAAGAAATGCTAAAAAAATACAATCGTGGTGCGTCAAAAGCCGTGAATAACATTTAAACAGGTGAATCTTGGATCTATGCGTATGAGACTGAAAGTAAACAGAAGTCGACTGTATAGGTCTTTCAAAATGAGCCAAACCCAACAAAATTTGTTCGAGCAACAAGCACTTCGAAGCAAATGGTCTCCTTTTTTTGGAATAAATGCGTATGTGGCTACAGTGCCATTAGATAATCCTAGAATAGTCAATTCTGAATGGTACACAACCATTTGTTTGCCACAAGCCTTTGAAGAAATAATAAAAAACTACCAGCGACGCAGGGTCATTCTTCACCATGACAACGCGAACTCTCACAAACTCCCCCAAATAACTCAATATTTGACCGGCTAAAACATCGAATTGATGGGTCATCCGCCGTACAGTCCTGATTTGGCACCCAATAATTTCTTCTTGTTCCCGTCTGTAAAGAATAAACTACGTGGTCAACGATTTTCGACGCTAGAAGAGGTTGATGCGTTCAAAATGGATGCTTTCAAATGCGTTCAAAGTTTTGGAGATATCTCAATTGAAATGGAAAAAGTGCTATGAAAATTGATTCAAACGTATGCAAAAGTGTATTTATCTTTTTCAATGATAAATATTTGTTTTTATTTATTATTTCGAATACATAAATAGCAACCCTCATATTAGATAAAACATGGATTCACCATTAGCACCAAAGATAAAACAGTTGCCCAAACAATGGATAGGAGCAGGTGACAATACGCCAAAGAAAGCAAAAAACGATTCCATGTGCAGAAAAAATTATAGCTAAGGGTTTTTAGAATTATCTGGCAAATCTAAGGAAGGATCATCATCGTGAAATATTACGCTGAACTACTTAATCAATTAAAAGATGCTCTTAGGGATAAAAGTCGATATCCCACCAAAAGGATAAAGATTTTTCACCACAATAATCCTCCTGCGTACATTTCTCGGATTGTTCTATGACTTGCAAAGCTCCATGACTTACACAACGAAGTGCTTCCTCATGCGCCGCATTGGCTGGATTTGACTCTCAGCGATACCATCCTCTTCCCAAGCCTGAAGAAACGGCTAATGCTGAAATTAAAGCTGACACACCTTATTTTATAAAGTTGAACAACTCGCATTATACTGAGGGTACTAAAAAATTGTAATATCGCTGGTTTAAATATATTCAACTGTGAGGTAACTAGGTTACTTACCTCTAGGTAATTTTTTAATATCTCAAAAATCTGGTGTTTTCTTTCTTACAACCAGAACATTCAGTGGCATTGGATTGGCCACAAAAAATTATATCTAACAAATTAGCATTATCATAAGTATTCTAAACATGGAAAGCCCTGTCACATCAATTAAACGAGGCAGGCAGACAACAAGGCGTGATGTAATTTTATAAATTTGCAATTCCCTATTGTCGCTTCGATCGACAACTATTTTCGGGGCAAATTGTTACAGATAATGAAAAGTGGGAATAATACGTGACTTTAGAGACAAAAGGTAATTTAGAGACAGAGGATAAGAATGGGACCCCAAATCCAGCATCGAAAACCAATTTGCACTTAAGAAATGTAACGTTGTTCGTATAGTGGAATTTTAAGAGCATTAATCAATTTGAAATCTTGTTAACTAAATCATAAATAGGGTGGTGAATATTCAACTAGAACGACTGAAAGGAAAATAAATGATCCTTCGACATGATAATTTCCAACCCAACATTTCCTAAGTCACTAAAGAAAAATTTCTGCTACTGGGTGAAATTCTCCTTCACCAACCTTTTTTTTATCTAACATACACATTCCACACTGTCAGCTCTTCTAAATTTGCTACAAACCCTGAGCGAAAACATTTGACAAAAGAGGGTTACTTAAAAATGAATTTTTATATTTCTGTCTAATTACACTGACCTACAAAAAAAATGTTTCCTTCACTTCATCAGTCAAACCTTACTAATTTTAGGTTGAGAAAAAAGAATATGATAAAGACAAATTTTTATCAACTCTAGTTTCTGTTAAACAAAATAGGGCGAAGTTTATTTTAACGGATTAAGAAAAAACATATCGCTCACTGGGTGTAATAGTGACACATCAACAAAACATTAGTTTTGAGAAAATTACCGATTTGGAAAATGGAATTGAAAGATTTCAATATTCCATATCAACTATCTAACTTAATTAGAGGTTTTATATTAACAGGGTAAGGATACTTAAGTCGTACCTTAATACTTAAGTCGGTATTATCTCGTTTAAAATTTGTAAAAAGCACCATCTGGTAAACCTGAACTATTTAATTGTACCAGTAAACGAAAACAAGTGTCTACTATTTTTCTTTATCAGCTGATGAATATGGCGAAGAGAAAGTACAATACTTGGAAGCAGGAGGATATGGACGAAGCTTTACTGAAACATCGGAAATTTGAAATTGGATTTAATGAAGCATGTACAAGATATAATATAACAAAGCCTACACTGCGACGACATTTGAAAGGTTTGAATAAAACAACAAAATTTGGTGGACCTAAAGATATATCATCAACCATGGAAGAGGAATTAGCACAGCATTTGATAAATTTTGAGTCCAGTTTCTTTGGATTAACTACTACTAAATTTAGGAAGCTTACCTTCGAGCTTGCTAAAAAATTTCAATTACCTCATTGCTTTAATAAGGAGTGGTATTACAGGTTTATGAAATACCATCCTACTTTATCCCTGCGTGTTCCAGAACCAACATCGATGGCTAAAAATAAAGGTTTCAATAAAGAACGTGTTAGTAATGTTTTTGATAAATTTGAAGAAATACTGGATAAATACAAGTTTACTGTTTACAAACCTTTAAAAGTTATTGCTCAAAAGGGCAAACACAAGCAGAGAAAGGGATGTAACAACAACATGATTATGTGCCATGAATGCAGCAGGCAAATTCATACAACCCATGTTAATATTTAAGCGCAGCAGACCGAATGATACCTTAAAAAAGGAACTCCGCCAAACACAGCACTTGGGTACTCGAAAAATGGATAGATAACTTCAGAACTTTTTACTGAATGGTTGGAACATTTCATTAAGTGCACAAGATTAGAGAAAAGTGACCTGAAACAAATTTTACTTTTACTGGATGGTCAAAGCACACGACCAAAAATTTAGAAGCCATCCAGATGGCTCGCGATTATGGTATAATAATACTAGTTTTTCCTGCTCACACAACACATCGCGTACAACCGTTGGACAGATTTTTCTTTAAATCGTTGAAAATCAGTTACAATGAAGCGGCATCTTCGTGGCTACGCTCAAATTCTGGCAGGGTCATAAAACAGGCTAACGTTTCAGAACTGATTGGTAAATCGTACCCTAGATCGGTTTATATGGATATAATGCTAAGTGGTTTTAAAGCAACAGGTTTGTGGCCATGTGACAGAAATGTCATTTAAGAAGAGGATTTTGTAGCTTCTGTCCAAATCTCTTATTCATCAAATGAAAAACCACACTACCAGGCATCACATTGTCACTCGCTAGAGATACATCGCCACCCATAGTCGTAACACCAATAATTGTCGCATTGCTACCAATCGTAGTATCGCCACCAATAGTTGCAACGCCACCAAAAGTAACACCACCCTTAGTACGTAGAGATGCAACTGTACCACCCACCATTCAACTTGAACCTTCAACAATATCACAAGATACTGCACACGGAATCCAGCAGCAGTTGATAAAATCACTAAGCCAACAATGGAATTAACCCTAAGTCCCTACAAAAACGAAGCAGAAGCCAAGGAAAGAAGCCTGCACTGGATTTAAAAAAAGTTAAAATAGAAAAGGAAATAAAGAAAACTATAAAAAGAAGGAAGACAGATGAAACATGTAAGAATAATATAAAAACCAAAGACAACGAATCATGGTTATGCCAACTACGTAAACATGATGATGTAAAATTAATATGTAAACATGATCCAATGTATGAAATGTAAAGGTTGGGTACATGACCTATGTGCTGACGCGGAAAGTAAGATGAAGAAATATATTTGTGATATATGTGTTCAATCTCAATAATTTTTGTAGGTGTAATTTTCTTCTTAAGAAATTATAATTTTGGTTTTGCTATGTGTAATTTACTTGGTAATTAAGTTCGACTTGAGACTATAATGATTCCAAAAAAATATTAATTGTAAGTTGCTCTTGGACTGAGTAGTTTAATTTTTATTTTTTAATATTATCTCTTGTTATTAAGTATTTTTCTATATAGTTTATGATGTCTTCACAGAAGTCTTATTCTAAGTACGACTTAGGCTATAGATGGTACAAATTAGGCGACCAAGCGCCTTAATTGTACCGAAGGTACTTTTTTGAAAAACGTTAAACCATCTGGTTTGATAAAAAATCTTTGAGTTTCTATGAATGTTCATTAAAAAGCAAATAAATAAAGATTCAGTGGATGCAGAAGATTTTGTTTTATTTAAATTGTGCTAAAAATTACAGTACTATTTCCTTAGGGGGTACGACTTAAGCAACCTTACTCTATGTGTTTAACATCAGGTATCCAGTTGTACTATTGTAATTTTTACACACAATTTTTATCAATAAAATGAAATGTCTAAATGGAAAATTCCTAATAAAAGTGCAGTTTAAAGTTTTAGCAACATTTTATTACAAATAAACGGGTATCAAAATATAATTTGGTAACTGTAAAAGTGTATTCAATAATTTGCGAGGTAGGAACTTAAAATTAACAAACTCAAAAAATCTCAATTTCCCCAATCGGCAAATGAACAAAAACTACTATTCTAAAACTAAAAAACAACTGATCTTTAGTCTTTGGCACGTTTCAGGCTAATATAAAAGTGACTGTGGCTTTTTTTAATAGCATTACGTTTTAACAAATCCATCAGGTCTTGTAGTCGCTCTTGCAGTCAACTTGACTAAACGCAGTTTAATAAAAAAAAACGTCAATAGCATCTTTATCTACTTTAAAAACACAAGCGTCATTCATTTTAACAATATCGCCAGAACTGTCGTTACAAAAATTTAAAAAAGTTTGAGTAGTTAATTTTTTTAAATCAAGAACTGCCGCTATTTTCGCATAGTTATCTGCCGTAGTTTTGGAGACAAACGCGAATGTACAAAAAAAAATTTTAAAAAATTGACATAACTCTGAAATTCGATTTGTTATTCTAGTAAAAGACACTTTTCTTACCGTAACAGACCCCGTTCGATCGACTGCCGCTATTTTCACAAAGTTATCTCCCGCCGTTTTCGGAGATAAACGCAAATGTTCAAAAAAATTTGAATAAACTGACTGCAACTCGGAAATTCGATTTGTTATTCTAGTAAAAGACACTTTTTCTAACGTAATAGATCCCGTTCGATCGACTGCCACTATTTTCGCAATTATCTCCCGCTGTTTCGGAGATAAACGCAAATATATGAAAAAAATTGAAAAAAATTGCTGCAACTCGGAAATTCAAATTATCATTGTTTTAAGACACTTCTAACGAAATAGACTCCGTCATCGTAGCGCATAACTACAACTCTGTAAGGAGCTCCCGTATTCTTTCCACTTTTGACCAACATTATGTAATGGTCTGGTGTATAAATTGGATTTTAATATTTTTTTCTATGACTCACCTTCGTTCTGTATGTGACCTGTTACCAAGTATTTATGTGTTAATAACTTAATATTATACTTAGCTACAGCGTAAAAGTACGCTGCTAATTTTTTTTTTGCGGTCCTGAGTAATCATCAGAACAAAATACAATATCTAAGTCAAAGGCGAAGTGATTGTAAATAGTATAGTTTATCAAGTAGGAGCCAATTTCATTGGCTCCTCTTTTGTCTTCTCCTTCATGCCACATAAAACACGTAACAGGGCCTTGACCCTTCTGCTTATAGTAGTTTTTATAACATCGCGAATCACAGCCGAATACGATGCGATTTTCGAGCTTGCAGTGTTAAATTTAGAAGTGTCTTTTATTAATTTAATGCCTAACAGTCCTAGTATTTTTTTGTCACTTGAATTAGCATTTTAACGTTCTATATTGCAATAAACCCAAATATTTCTTCCAGATTAATTTGATAAACTAAAACAAAAGCGGCACTTGTAATGCTAAATACCCGATTATTACATTTATAATATTAAATAATGCTTTGAAAACTTAATAATATAAAGGAAAAAGTCGTTTTCCTTACTCTATTATATAGCAAATAAAAATTTAATCAAAAATAAATTGTAGCAATAATACGCAAAGTTTAAGATAAACAAACAATATTTAAAAAACAATGGTCGTACATTATGAAATGTCACTCAAATGAATGACTGCAACAGCACTTTAAATAAGCAATAATAACACATCTCAAAAATATCAACAATTAAATATGCAATACTGGTACAAATTACGTTGATCCAAAAATATTCGACTTCATAGGAGGGTTGCTATTTATGTATTGGGAATTGGCAACAATGGTGTTTCTAGGCGCCATCTGACATACACATCATAAAGCTTGACATTGTTGACTGTATAGGTATTCAGAACATTTTGTCATACTCACACTATTTGTGTTGTTTATTGACTTAAAAATTTCATCTCAGTCAAGAAATGGAATTAAATCTTGAGAATATTCATGCGATGATTTACTACGACTTTCGAGGTGGATTATCTCAACAACAGTGTATCTATCAACTCACTTCGACTTTTAGCGATGAATCAGCATCTAAAACTACTGTATGTGACTGGTTTAGTGAATTCAGTCGTGGCCATCGTTCGCTCAGAGTCGAATTTAAAGAAGGTCGCCCAAAATCGGTTGTTGTGCCAAAAAACATCGATACTGTGCGCGAACTGATAAAGAAAGATCGTCATGTGGTCTACCGTGAGATTGAGACCCTGGGCCTTAGTATGACAAGCATGCACAAAATTTTACATGAACATTTAGCAGTAAAAAATATTTGTGCGTGTTGGATTTCACATAATTTGACAATCGTTTAAAAAAAGGCTCGCATCGATTGGTGCAAAGAAATGCTCAAAAAATACAGCCGCGGTACGTAAAAAACCGTGTATAACATCTATACAGGTGACGAATCTTGGGTCTATGCATATGAGCCCGAAAGTAAACAGCAGTATGGGTCTTTCAAAATGAGCCAAACCCAACAAAAATTGTCGCACAAGAAGCACTTTGAAGCAAATGGTTGCCTGTGTTTTTTGGGATAAGTGGGCATGTGGCTACAATGCCACTAGAGAACCATAGAACTGTCAATTCTGAATGGTACACAACCATTTGTTTACCAGAAGTATTTGAAGAAATAAGAAAAAACAACCAGCAACGCAGTTACATTCTTCTCCACGACAATGTGAGCTCTCACACTGGGTCATCTGCAAAGGAGATTATTTTGAAAAATTATAAAACCATTTTCAAATAAATATTTGTTTTTATTTATATTACTCGATACATAAATAGCAACTCTCGTAATAAAATTTTTACATACAATATTGGCATAATTTCAAATGTGTCATTATTGTTTTACTAAAATTATAATATTCAATCTACCCTACCACTGCTGCGTCTCTTTGCGTTGTTCACTCTATGATAATCACTGACACACTAAATTATTGTGCCGGTATTGCCCGCATCACCATTGAAAAGCGCATCAAATTTAAGAGTGACACTAGCTCTATCTAGCGGTATCACAGTGAGTTAAACATATACTAGTATTGTTGGTTATTAAGACACAAATATGCGAGTATTATGACACAATTAACTAAAAATTACCATTTTTCGAGTTACCACTATCGCACCCATTGAGCGATATGCCAACACCATTGAAAGTCTATTTGATTTTTTTATGACAGTTACATTCTAAGGGTTCAAAATTGATGGAAGAATACCTGGCAGGTTGTTGGGTCTGAAGAAAATCATGTGTAGGCTTCATGAGATCGTTTTCTTTTGGCATGATCCAAATCTTTGATCCATCGCAGAAATATCCTGATGGAATCTTTCTCCGTGTTCATCATTGACAGCTCCACAACTAGAAGGGAAAAGTCAGGGTCATGGGATGTGTAAGGATTGTTGGGTTCTTATTCTTCCACACCGTCTTCATTTTTTACTTCAAGTTCATAATGTTGGGGTGGAA
Source organism: Cosmopolites sordidus (assembly GCA_031761425.1). Lineage (NCBI taxonomy): Eukaryota > Metazoa > Arthropoda > Insecta > Coleoptera > Curculionidae > Cosmopolites > Cosmopolites sordidus. Next base: position 214,256 of record JARFXV010001671.1, read on the forward strand.
TAGGAACTGGTAAACTATCTGAATGTGGAATAGGTCGAATAGCCGATAAAAGATTGGGGTATTGAAGTGTCTCTCTTTTCTTCTATGACAATCCTGCTTTTATAGGTGGAGTAAAGCAGTCATCTGTATGGTTTGTAGGCTCCCGCCAAACCATAGGCAAAAGACATAGATCGTTTTTTTTATTTTTCAGCCATTCTGGTAGTAGAACGGAACAAGGGTTGCAACGTATATGTGGAACCATTACTTATCCTGGTTCCCTACCTTCATATTAAATAATGGTGACAGGCAGTCTTTACAATAAGCGTCAGATTGCGTTTATGTAACGAAAATGTTATTTCATCACAAATGATAAAAATTATTTACTAAATTTACACATTACAGGCATTTTAACATAAACAAAAATAATATAAAAATCACAGTAACAGCAACAGCAATTATGTTTATAACCTATAAAGACCTGAGAAACGTTGTGTTTTATCAGTTAACAGGTGTGACAACTGAAAACAAAATTTCCCTCTGAAAACCTGAAAATGTAGACTATAAAAAATGCAATCTCCAAATCAATAGTCTCCAAAGCAATAGTCAATCGGTCATTTTTATGGCGATTTTTAAATTCAGCAGGTGGAAATACATAAGAATTATCTATTTTTAAGCCCGAAGCATCTACATCGTTGGTCAGTGTTATCGACGAATAAAGCAACTTTCATAAATTCAACAAAAAACGATATAAATTTTCACTCGGTCTGATATATCAAATAAAACATGATTTTCTGAAATCAGATACATTTATTTTAATTACCGAAATGCCAAGGTGGAAATATAACTCCAGCTTAGGGAATTCAATTTCCTTAAATTTAATTAAATTCAGAGCAACACAAATACACGGAGGTAAAACTTTTTTGTAATCTACTGAAGAATTGAAGCCCGATATATTTCTGGATATTAAATATATCTTATAGGAATGTGATAAGAAATCTATAATTGCGTATTAAAATTTAGTTTCCTGAACGATACATATATGTACTACTATTGTCAAGGAATTAATTTTTTATCCAAATTTATTTTGTCTGCTTCAAAATAATCTTCTCTGACTGCATACGTATTCCAATGTTTCTTCCAGACTTCGAAACAGTCATTATACTCGATTTCTAATATTTCCTTTAAAGCGCCCAGCGAACTTTCTCGAATAGCTTCTCTAGACTGGACTGGAAGTGGTACCTACAATGGAAAAAACAGGAAAAAAGTTACACGCTGCTATATCTGGTGAATATGGTGTATGTGGAATCTTGTCTGTTTGAATTTTAGTGAAAAATTGACGAATTATTATAGAGGAGCTACGTTAGCCGTGGTGTCTAAGGCGTCGGCTTGACGATACAACTATTATAATGGAGCGGGTTCGATTCCCGTACTAAGTAAGGACTTTTTCTCAAATTCTTGTAAATGTTTCTAGGTAAGAGTGTAAAATCAGACAAGGAATCACCCCTCAGTCGCGCCAGTTTGAGGCTGGGTAAGGCAGATGTCTTCTGAGAGGAGGTTTTCTACGTTGGTCACTCGCCAGGCGGTAGGCTTATGATTAAGCACTAAATCAAGGGTTGATAGCACGACGCGGGTGCTGATCCGGGTTTTGGGTAACCGATGACCGTGATGAACCGTGATGTTTTATATATAGTCGTTATACTATGAATTGGATTTTTTACCTTTTTTTATGCTAACAGTTTTGGGTTTTTTTCCTTTTAATGGTGTCTGATGCAAAAAAAATAAAAGGTTAATTTATTATTTAAGTATGTCATTATATATACTACTTAAATCATCGTTTCTCAACCTTTTTATTGTCGCGACCCACGCTATAACCAAAAATTTCAGTAAAAACATTGCGACCCCCTCACTACAATATGCTAATTTGATGTTTATCAGAGTTTTACATCGACATCGGTTAACAAGGTGATGATTTATCGTTTTTTTTCGGTATCCTGATTTATGAAGAATCGCTTTTGAATCGTGAAAAAAACGAATCATCTATTTGTTTTTGTATTAAATGACGAATCGTCAATGACGGATGTACGTGTAAATGGGCCATTACATTTATACCGAAATACCGCACACAGCCACAAATACCGAACCATAAGTCTTGTGTAACCCCTAGTTCTTATATTACTTTTACCAGTTCGAACCTGTGCTCTGCACTTGCACGCACTGTAACATGAACCCCCAGCGAATTTAACGCCACCCGCCCGCGCATGCGATAAGAATCATTCGCCACAAGCGCGCTTAGCTACATTCGTACAACCTATGCGCTTTGGTAATAAAAACAAAGGAACGAGACGTAGAGTTTCATTATTAATTACGTTTTTACGAAAACAAGTACTACGATTTCTTTTCTCACCCAGTGTTCAACACTAGGATTTCTTCTCTCATTCAGTGCTAAATAAATTAATAAAAGTGTGGTACTAATATAAATTAATAATATTAAATAAAATGGACAAATTTGTGACAAAACGAAATGCACCGTCTACATCTGGTGTTTACATTAAAGAAAAAGATCAGATTGTACAATAAAATATATTTTAGATATGCATTCCTTGCCTTGAATGACAAGTCGCAATTTGTTGTTTGTTATTAAGTTCTGTCCACGGAAATCCTTCAAAATGATTCCAGCATCTAGAAAAAGCTCATTTTATCCGCTGATATTGAAATAGTCAATGTGATGGTAAGTCCGGAAGAAGCAAAAAAGTTGAAAACTATACCACTTTCAATGACACAATATCAAGACGTATTAATAAAATGGCCAATGATATTCACGATCAAATAATTGAAAAGGTTAAATCAAGCGAATTTTTTGAGTCAGCCGACGTGTCGAACTTGTAAAATACGAATGCGATGGGTCAATTAAAGAAAATATGCTATTTTGCAAATCAATCCCTGGCCGTGTAACTGGCGAGGGACTCTTTAAAGTTTTTATTGAGGCAATATAAAACGAAAACTTAGACTTCGTCAAAAAATTAGGCATGTGTGCTAATAAAATTAAAAGACATTTTGCCATATATGGAATGGACGCACTGCTTTCTTCACAGAAATGCCCTTGCTAAAAAAAACATGCGAGGTAACTTACAGAATGTTGATTGGCAATAAAATACAAGATAAGAAAATAAAAGGAATGCATGATTTACAAAACATGACAAACATTAGTTGTCTTCTGTTCATCTTGAATTTGCAGACTCTCGATTCGATTAATTTTGTTTAAATGATTTTAAGGGCCGGGCTTGATTTTTTTTAAATTGATACATATATTTATAAAATTAAAATATCTTTACTGATATTGAAAAATACTAAGCCATATACGCCATTTTCGAACGAATTACCCAGTGAAACTGCGTAGGTCGGCAATCGTTTCATAAAAATTCCTGCCTCGATTGATTGCAATTTAAACTGCACGTCATTTTGCTCTCCATCTATTTCAGCTCGATGCAATTCCTTGCTAGAAAATTCAGACCAAGACCTTCGTTGATGACCTTCCATATTTCTATAATTTATGATGTAAAATTCTTTACGTTCCACTTTCAGATACGCGTAGCTGTCATTTTATTTCTGAAAGTTTGCTAAGCACATAATTCAAATATAAGAATGTTGAAATAAAATACCACGATAAATTGTTGTTTACAAATACTACCAATTCAGCAATTTTCTGAAGTTTAATATTTGAGATGAAAATGAAATAATAAGCTGGCAGCAATTTTTTAAAGATTGTATACGTAAATTAATTTAAGATCCAGCTATAAAGTAAACTATAAAGAAAACATATACCAAATTATATTTAAGTTACTCAAGAGTAAAGCACAATTGCGAAAAATGTTTGTAAAATGTATAAAAAAAATAACTGATAAAAGTGATAGAGAATAATCTAGCAGAGCACATGGTCGGCAAATCTTACATAAAACTAAAAGTGTATAAAATGATGGCGCTAAATGCTTTTTATATTAAACTGCAAAATATTTTGTAAAAAAAAACCTACAAGTAAAGTATTTGTAACTCTGCAAAGCATGGACCTAATTAGATGGTCGATGTCTTAATGTTTCTAATAGGTTTAAAGTTAATGGCGCCCAAGATAATTGTTAAGTGCATTCCATACATGTTTCTTTGACGACAAATGGATATCTAACCGGCCAATCGAGTGTCACCATGTTAGACTCTTCTAAAAGTTGCATTGTTTGGAAAGTTATATGCTTTATGTCTATATCTCGCTGAAAAAATAAGACTTGAATGAGCTTGCCCTACACTTGCTTTGTCGCTTGATCTGCATCCCAGGCAAATGAACTCCTATTTCATAATACTTAGTATGACAATTAAAGAGTCTTTGAAATTGAGCGGGTTTTTTGTCTGGAATAAAATACCAAATTTGCATTGATTGCAAAACACTTTTTATTGAAAATTGATGTATGGGGTTTATCATTTATACCTAACCTTGCATCTTCACAAATGCCCACCTCTTGAAGCTCCACAGACTTCCACTCTGTTAAAATTTTAGATGACATGTTGACATAACTATCTCACTCTATCTCACTGACTCGACTCGACTCGAATAATTTCATCCTTTAGTTCAGAGATGGATTGTGAATTGTTCTTATGGACCTGACTTTTTATATAGACCTGTAGCGCCACCGTCTTGGAAGCATATATCCTCCAAATCAATATTATTCAATTCAGCCCACAAAAATCAAGTTATCATATCACGATATCGAACACCATTCGCAGTTACAGCTTCACCAGCAGCATTCTGAAAGAAATATAGCCCAATTACACCTCCTGACCATAATGCACACCAAACCGTGATTCGTTTAGGATGTAAAGTTTTCTCATAAATCAATCGAGGATTTTCCTTATCCCAACTGCGGCAATTTTGTTTATTAACATAGCCACCAATTTCAAAATGTGCTTCATCTGAAATGATGATTTTTTGAGAAAAATCATTTGTTTGTTCTTTGATCCAATTGACAACTGAGCCCATATTGTTGTTAACGTCGACCAATGGAAGTTTCTCAGTAAACAGTAAACATCATATAATTTTATAAAAACATTCGCAGATGGTCCATTTTCATAAAATAATTGAATAATTTTAACGCGTCATTGTATTGTGTATGACTCCGTTTTTATAAATATCTTAAAATACACTTCTGAAACTAGACCTAGGCAAATTCACAACACCATCTGTATTTTATTCAAAAAATCTCAATTTGAAAACCTGTGATATGACGTTCTAATTTTAATATATATATATATATATATATATATATATATATATATATATATATATATATATATATATATATATATATATATATATATATATATATATATACATATATATATATATATATATATATATATATATATATATATATATATATATATATATATATATATATGTATACCACTGAACCGATTTTGATGAAATGTTTTGTGTTTTTTGAGTGGGTCCCTTAACGGTTTAGATTCACAATTGGACCCGGTAGGTAGCGCTGCGATATGGTTCCAGGAATTTTTTATTATTTTTATTTTTCAAATATAAAATTTTTGAAATTTTTGAAATTGAAATTTTTTTAATATAACAAAATTTTACCCCCCCCCCCCTCCGCCATTACTTAAAATTAACTTAAAATATTTTGTCAATGGTTAACAATTACATACTATATATGAATAAGAAATATACATATTATAAATTTAATCCGATTAGGAGATTAGACAAAGTATGATTTTTTAAAAATTTATAAATGAAAGACAAATGACATACGCACCAATAACTTGACGTTCTTTTGACGTTTTAATTTTTCTGTACGCTGTGTGATAAAATTGAGATATAAGTTACTTATATAGAACAATGCCACGTCTTCGTGGACGAGGAGGAAATATTTGTCGTCGTACTCGGACTTCACAATTAGCCCACACCCATCGGTTAAATAGAACGGCAAAAGATAAATTGACGAACACTGCAAATTTAAGAGCCCATATTGCAAACACACGTTGTAATGAAAGTCAAGAGCAACGCAACAAACGCCTTCGAGCTAATGCATTGAGACAAAGACAGGCCCATCAACGTGTTACCGACGCACTCAGAGCACATAAACGACAGCGTTTGCAAGTATATCGCTCATTGATGCATGCATCCCTTCTTCGCCTTACGTTCGAATATGAGTTAAACTATTCGTTACATTCACATATTGTCATCGGTGCTATGGATAAAGAATGCCAACACTGTCATGCATTCAAATACAAAGGTGTGGAATTCAAAGAGCTAATAAAAAATAAAAAAGGAATTTAAAGAAGGATTTTCTTCAAACAATTCTGTTAATTCAACAATCGAATAATTACAATAAATATGAAAATGCGGAATTAAAAGTAAAGTTTTGGGGTTAGAGGCGCATCAGCAACTGAGAAGGCTATTTAACGACTGGACCTACAGCTTAACATGGGTTCCAAACCACGGTCATCAGCTACCGAAAACCCCAGTCAGCACCCCCCTCGGGCTGTCAACCCTTAGTTTTGTACTTAACCGAAAGTATCTCGAGAAGCCTACCGACTGGCAAGTGACCAACGTAGAAAACCTCTCAGAAGGCATCCGGCCTTAACCAGCCTCGAACTGGCGAGACTGAGAGGTGATTCTTTGTCAGCTTTTACACTCTTACCTAGAAACCAAATGCGGAATTGACTAATATAGACATTGAAAGTATTGTAAATAACGCATTTTCAAAAAATGTAAATTCGATCATTTATACCCCAGATGTATAAAGATAAATACAGAATATTGAATTTGTTATATTAATTGTCTTTCATTTCATACTTCATCTAATCTCCTAATCGGATTAAATTTAATATGTATCTTACGTTGGGAGTTCGCCAAACGAAGTTTTAAAAAATCACTTTTATTGTTATTTTATAATATTTTAACTTTGGTTACACTTTGTTACTTTTTCGTATAGAATTAATATTTTTACATATTTGTTGTGAGTTATAACTGCTTTTATATAATACTGTTTAATAGTTTAACTTGTATAGCTGTTGTAATTCACTGTCAATAACTAGTCGATAACTGTTCGTCAATAACTAACTTGGCTTCGCGGGTCGCTTCGCTTTATATATATATATATATATATATATATATATATATATATATATATATATATATATATAAAGGGTCTGTCCCAAAAGTAAGTTGAATAAGTCCATAAAAAAAGATTTATTGCAGATGAAGATACAAGCAACTAAATTCTTCAAAGTAGCTTTCTTCCGCGTCGGACACTGGCGCCTTTTTTCCAGTCGCTAAATGCACCCTGGAAGGCGTCGACGGGGACCTCCTCGTCGTCGCTTGTTTAACGGCTTTCAAAGTCCCGAAATGGCCCATGAGTTCCTTCTTGATCCTCGGGAATAAGAAAATGTCCGGTGGCGTCAAGTCGGGACTGTATGGTGGATGAGGCAGTATTGCCACACCGCGTTTTGCTAAATACTCCGTGACAATGACGGCGGTGTGCGACGGCGCGTTACCATGGTAAAGACGCCAAGTATTGCCGATCTCCTTCCTGACGCGTTTCACTCTGTTTTGGAGCCTCTTCAGGATTGCTAAGTAAAGATTACTGTTCACTGTTTGTCCTTGTGGCACAAACTCTCAGTGGACAATGCCTCTTTTGTCGAAAAAAACGGTGAGCATGGCTTTTACATGGGACTTGCTTATTCTCGCCTTTTTTGAGCGCGGCGAAGCTGCCATGTGCCACTCAGCACTTTGCCTTTTAGCATCCGGGTCATATTCGTAATCACATTATCCAAAAAATTCGGATCACTTTCACACTGCTCCAAGAGGTCACGCGAGATCATTGCGTGAGCAGCCTTCTGTTCATCGAAAAGCCCCTTGGGGACCAATTTGCGCAGATCTTCTGCATGTCCAATTATTCGGTAACAATGCGATGCACAGTACTTTTAGGGCTATTACACTCATCTGCCAACATTCTAACACTCAGACGTCGATCAAAGTTCAGTCCCTTACTTCTTTTACATTTTGGTCGGAATGTGACGTTGACGAACGTCCAGAGCGTCTTCGTCCTCAGCGTTCTCTCTGCTCTCCCGGAACATCTTGTGCCAGCAGTAAACCATATTTTGGGTCATGGTATTATCGCCATAAGCTTTCCTCAGCATGGCAACGGTCTCGGCGTCCGTTTTCTTGAGTACAACGCAAAATTTTATCACATAACGCTGCTCCTTGAAACGCGGTATCTTGAAATTTTGGCGCGTCACTAAAACAAGTGTTTGAACTAGCAACGATGCGCACTGTGGAACAACCGCAGGCAACTGACACGAGTATCGTAGGCGTTCCTAAACCCCCCACCACGGTTCTTGTCACTAGGCGCGCCTGGCTAGCGGCGTGCTTCGGCGGCGCAAGGTCATTCAACTTACTTATTATTTACAATATAAAAGTTTTTTTTACCGAAATCATATCGTGAGATCATATATTTGAAAATTATGATCATTTTAATATTGTTGGCGTTAATTCATGATACGTATAAATCAATTTGATTTCACGAAAAATATGGTGGTATAACCAAACAGTTCTGTTGTGGTTTACAAAAAAAAAAAAATAACTAAAATTTTACAGGTCAGGTAATGAATATAACTATCTCAACTTAAGACTTTCCACAAAATACCAATTTATTTGTTTACAATTTCTTCATACAACTTTCAAATTAATTAAACTTTTGCATGGTTAAAGCTTTTGGAATTGTCTATAATCACGTTGATATAAAACCGATATCTGAGAATTATCACGTTTGCGTGGTCCAAAACAATATTGACTGTGCAGCTTCGGGCAGATATCAATTTTGATATATACGATAAAAAGTGCAAATTACGATTATTTAATTTTTAAAACCCTACGTAGCATACGTTACGTGTACATACGTAATACATAATATACGTAAGAACTATATTAAATGACCTTCTAAAGATTTATCTAATATCAAACATATCCAATATCAAAACAAATGTCCCCTTTCCATATTTAATCAAGATAATTCAGCAATATTTTCAATCCCGTTGGGGTTTCAAAACAAATATTGACTTTAATAGACATCCCTGATACCCACCTACCAATTTCCTAATGAATTGCAGCCATTGCATTGTTAAATCTTTCGAAATTGTTTACTAACACGTGACGCGGACAAATAACTGCAACCAAACTAGAATTTTAATTACAATGAAATGTTTTGTTCAATAAACGTCATTGAACGTTTTCTTTTATTATCTGTTAAAGTTTTGCAGTGAATTTCATTTGATAATTTATCTTAATGAAAATTAATGCACACGTTATTGCACCTGTTTATTAAGAAACTAGCGATCAACAAAAACCATTATATATATATATATATATATATATATATATATATATATATATATATATATATATATAAATGGTTTTCTAGTTATATAAAGCGGCAGTATATTGACGGTCTATGCACCTCCCGTATAAAAATTTGTAAAAATTCTGTAAAAATTGTAAAAATTCTGTAAAAATTTCAGAAAGATGCCTTAAAATGAGTTTATATCAAAAATAAACCTCCTGGCGTATATTTTTAATTTACTGCATTAGCCGGATGAGGCGATACATGATCTGCCGTATATACGTGTATACGTTTACGTCATACATTTTTTCGCGTTTAGAGCGTCAGTATGAATTGGCACCACCATAATTTCTTAGAACGACGCTGTATACATATATATATATATATATATATATATATATATATATATATATATATATATATATATATATATATATATATATATATATATATATTTTACGATATACGACTTCTTTGATGAGGTTAATTTTTTCGCAATTATGTGCATTCGTTTATAAAGTAAATTTATATGCAAAATTGTGTTACTGATACTGTTATATTTTATATTGTGTTGCTGATTCTAAGTTATGGGTGACCGGATTTTTAAAGGATTTTGGCCGGAATATATAAGTTGGGTGATATATGTATATTAAAAGAAATAGTTAATATATTTGAAAAGTATTTTAGTGCAATGTTTGCGAGGTAAATTCGAAGAGAAGGACAGCTTGTTAATATATTTTAAAATAGTTTACTTACTATGTATAGGATGACTATAAAATAAAGGTACAATGTACGGGGTGTTTCACGAATTAGGCTTTACCCGATAAAAATGTTCATAGTTTATTATTTTAATATGTAAAGGTGCTTTCATTTGTCAAAGATTCATAAAACTGAAATTGGAGTTGTATCTCTGTTATAAGAAATTCATGTTAATATGACTATGTATTATGTAATTCTGCTTTTTCATATCAGGCAAATAAAAACAGGTCTCTGAATTTTTATTTTGGAAACAATATGTGAAATGCATGTAATGCGGAAACTTAGAATACAATCGCAATTAAAGAGATTTATTTTGTTTAAAATGTATGTTTTTTTCGGCAGTCATTTAATACAGATTCAGAAAAGTTGTTTTTTGGAAGATTTGTGGCGATTGGCAACCAGAGTCAAAAATAAGAATTCTTTTTCCACTGACAAGATAATGTTGATATATATTTAGTGTGCAAGGGTCATTTTTATTGGGGGCTAAAATACATTTTGTTTCTTTAAAATAATGACTTAGTTCATAGGAGCTGTATTTTACTGGCCACCATCCACACCCCCCGTTACGATATTTTGAACAGCCGCCCTATTTTTCAGATCGGACTCTTTGATTGCTATTTTTTAATTCTTAAAATGAAAAAGCATTTGACAATAACTCCTTTGTTTGGCGACGAATATGTAATACCTACCGTGAATGAGTGACTAGCAGCATTTTTTCGAAGCGTTTCCCACGGCTGTATAAAATATATATATTTTTTTAGGGATTTATTGTATTAAATTAAATTTTACTTTAGAGGTTTAAGATAATAGTTGTACGCGGGGCGAGGGGTGCCAATTCTTTTCAGTTGTGATATTCAAGAACATATCAATATTATATTAAAATATCGAGAGATTTTCGGAACCCTAACACAGTACAGCCCATTTATCCTAAAGTCATAAATCCTCAGGCTATTACAGCAACAAAATTACGTAAACACCTGGCCACATTGATCAAATTTTAAATATATCAGATAATGATATTGAACAATTGTCGACGTTCGAGGGACATACAGTAAATGTTTATCGAGGTTCGTATAGACTTCCAGATGACGTGTTCCAAACAGCTAAAGTATCAAAGTTGTTACCACTTATGGAAAAACGAGCTGCAGCATAATATAAAGGAAAAACTTTAAAAGAAATAGAGTTAGATTTGACTGTTGACTATGCCGTGAACGATAGTGAATGCGATAACGACAATGGCGAAAATGTGTATAAGAGACGCCTTAATATGATTTATTGGAGCAAATTCACTCTCACTTCAAATGAGAAAAAAATCTAAATAGGTATTGGTTGCGTGGACAGATGAGAAGAAAATTGTAACCTGTGAATTTTTCTCAGCTCATATAGAAAATTGCCAACCGCCAAAAAGTCGAATGTTTAGCTTTAAAAGATAAATATTCAAAACTTTTAGAAAATAAAAATTGTTTGAAGATCAAAGTTTTTATTTAGAATCAGAATATAAAAAAAAACGTGAAAAGTAATGATTTCAAAACAGTTTAATACATGTTGAAACTATTTTTAAATAACTATTTTTAATAACTAAATTAGACCTGTTACATAATATTGGGCTTTATTTTTGTATATTTATAAATTAATACATAATATTTCTAATCGCTTTTGTTTGACTTTTTTTCCAAGGAATTGTTTAATTCGCAAATTATATATTTTTTGCTATAACGTTCAATCTTGTATACTTCGAACTTCAATTAAAAATTTCGACGACCATTTAAAAATAAGCTAGAGAAGCTGTAGAGTAATACAGTAATACCTATGGTTAGCATAGTAAACTATTATAAACATCTGCCTAGAAGATCCAAGCGATCCAGGATCGCATATCCACCTAACAATCTTTCTATTACCTTTTACAGATTTACAGAACAGTGTATCTTTGAAAACTATTTATTTATAATACATAAACTACATACTAACTTTATCAGTATTCTGAAATATGTCAAGAAAGTGAGTGATAGTTCTCTTCTGGAAACTGCTGCCTCTGAGAAAATTTCCAACAAATGTTCCTTTCTCAAGCTTCTAGGAGACATCACTATAACTTCTGCTCTGTATATAACGCACCAATAATTGTTTCTACCATGACTCCTACTGATTCCGATGGCAAAATGGAGCCTTTCTAACAGCATCAAACAAACAACTTTATTTATCACTACCTCCCGCCTTTATTACAATAGTCTTTCTGTTCACTGGTTGACAACACTTTCCTACTCCTTCGATTCCAACCTCGACTTTAATTTTATTTCGTTTAAATCCTCATCTGTTATTCTTTTTAATCCCACCGAACATTATCCTTTAATAATTAACCGCTCGTTCTCCCTTTCTGAACTTAATCTTGCTCTCCCTAGATGTAAAAATAGCGTCACAAGCCTGGATGTCACTTCAACGCCTCTTTCACTCATCTTGCCTTTTACACAACTCTGGTTTAATGGCTTTTTCCTTTTTGTTTAATTCCATCCTTGTTCTTGTCCCTAAATCTGGTAAATATCAATCTCTGACCTCGAGCTACCGCGACATTTCACTCTTTGATCATGCTAACAAGATCTTTGAATGAATGGTCGGTCGCGGGCTGTCTTAGTTATTAAAGCGAAATAATCTGTTGAACTCTTACTTACGATACCTATCAGTATCCTGTCTGTCTTTTCAGATCAACGTTAGATCATATTGTAGATTTTAATTTAAATATCAAAACGTTCTTCTCTAAGGGCCATCTGATCGCTGCCTTCTTGGGCATAAAGTTTGCCTTCGACACCGTCTAGAGATATGGTATCAATATTCTGCACATCCATGGCATAAGAGAATATCTCAAAATTTATATCGAAATTTTTTTCTCACAGTATATATTCAATACTCTCTTTTATAATTACCGAGTAGTCCTCTACCTCATTTCCTTTGAAAAATGGTATTCCTCAAGGCTTAGTCTTGAGTTCCACTTTATTTAACATCCCTTTTAACGATAATCTCAACATTATTTTATCATCGAATCATCTATTGGCTCCATGCTGATGTTATCTTATTTTACCACTCTTCTCCTAACTCCCGAGTCCTATTCCAGGAAACCTTAAAACCCCCTCCACTCTCTGTCTAGATGGTCCGTAAGATTAGGTTTATGGGAAACGTTAAGGTCCTCGCATTTAGGCCTTTACAATATCAAACTACCCTATTCATGAAGCCTTCTTAATCAAATTAATTGGTCTATTCTTCAATAGTAGACTCCTTTGGAAAGATCACCTCCTACATTTAAAATCAAAATGCTCTAACGATTTTGAGATTTTTCTGATAGTCTCTCATACTTCATGAGGCGTAGTCTTAAATTAGATCATTATTAGAACAAAAATTGACTATGGAAGTATAATCTATAATTCAGCTCACAAATTTGATCTATAATATCAGAATGTTTTTGGGACCTTTCCAAACAAAGCCCATTTCCAGCTTAAAATTAAAATTCCCAGTTCCATTAAAATCGAACCACTGGAATTTAGATGAGTGATTTTAAAGAGTGCTAACAGCCTTAAATTCAGACCTTTTAGTCCAGCCTATAATTCCTTCTTCAATCCTCTTATACCTTCTCACTCCTATTCTTCATCCATGTACTCTAATACAGGGCTATCATTCGAATATTTTTCTGATGAGCCTAACTTCTCTCTACAAGATTGCTTCCTTTTCACTTTTCCCCTAAATCCCCATTGATCACTTTGTCCTCTTATCTTTGACTATATCCTTCTAAGATTTGACAAGTTATTTTCCCCAGGTATTTTTTCCAATCTCTCTTTCATCTTTCTACCAATAAATTTTCTCCTTCCAACCTCAATTTCATAGACAGTTCAAAATCTTTCAACAACACAGGTTATTCTTTCATTCAATTTAATCTACCCCACCCATCTCTTAAATGCGGCCTCCAAAGCAATAATAATGTTTCTATTATCTTGGTTTTTACTATCTGATTCTGCTAGCGCTCTGGCTAGCTTCGATAGAAAATCCCCCTGCATATCTCCATCTACGACTTTCTTTCTTCCATTCAGGAACATGGCTTTTCTGTTTGCTTCTCTCTGGGTCCTGGGGCAGATCGTGAGACAACTTTTGTTTCTCCCCTCTGATATATTTCATTACACGACATACAGCACAGACTTACAATGGGCCAGTACAGGCTTTCAAATGAGCACCTTATATTTTTTTACCTTATACTTTACACCTTATGCTTCTGTTATATTTTTCTTTTCTTCTAATATTGTTTATGCACAAAATCTCTTACTTATATACATATGTTTTGTTTAATTTATTCATCTTTCCTATTTATTAAATTGTTCTTTTTTCATATTATATTTTTCATTCACTCCACTTCCGTCACCCTGAACTTTCCTTACGGTGCGCACACAAAGAAAGCAGGTTTCCGGCTTACTGGTAATCGGAACCTATAAAAGCCGATTATTTACTTAGGTTTTAAATGATCGTGAACATAAACACAGCGCGTCGGAACTTGTAAACAAACGTGAACCGGCACCGAGAATTTTACCGGAATGAATTTTTAATTCTTGGTCGCTGATTTTCGGTGCCGGACGTGGATTTTCAGTAGAACAATTATTATTAATATGGTGGCATTAAAATCGTCCACACCCACATGTTGATTATTTTTCTTTCAATTTTGTTTTATTATACCGAAATATTTTATGTTTATAGTATATTTTATTATTTCGAAATAAGTTTATGAAGGTCTAAGGCAGCTATTTGTATATTTTTTTATGTTTATCTTCACAAATTCCTCATCGAAGGAATCCATTATAATTATCATCATCCCCTCTTCATATATATTCGCTAAATGGCTATTGATACCGATGCGACTGTACTATTAAATATTTCTCTCTCATATTCTATCTCTTTGTCTAACTTTAAATATATATACTGACGCTCTAAAAATAATTTGTTAATAACGGCAACACCACAGGACGCTCTAATGTCAGCCAAGTAAAAACTTTTATTATTTTTTGACACTCTAAGACGCTAAAATAAACAGACAGGTATATATGCTGAAGCTATAATGATAGTCAAATTAAAGGACGCGCGAATGTGAGTCAAGTGAACATATTTTATATTTTAAAATCTGCTGTATCTATCACTTTTACTTTAGAATCTCTCTATCGAAATTGAAGAAGTATTCACACAAAAAATAATGCACTTGGTATTAAAAAGCGCGTATTAAAAAGCTTGGTACTCTAAAGCGCATTTATATCATGACGCTCTAGGGATAGTAAGATGTAAGATGTAAGAAGGCAAAAAAGTTTTTCTAAAATTCTTACCCAGTTCGAGGCTGGGTAAGGCCGAATGCCTTCTGAGAGGTTTTCTACGTTGGTCACTCGCCAGTCGGTAGGCTTCTCGAGATACTTTCGGTTAAGCACAAAACCAAGGGTTGATAGCCCGAGGGGGGGTGCTGACCGGCGTTTTCGGTAGCTGATGACCGTGGTTCGGAACCCACGTTAAGCTGTAGGTCCAGTCACTAAATAGCCTTCTCAGTTGCTGATGCACCTCTAACCCCAAAACTTTATATATATATATATATATATATATATATATATATATATATATATATATATATATATATATATATATATATATATATATATATATAAATCTATGACACACTCACATTACAATGTTGCCACATTAATATCAAAATACCCAAACTTTGACTTTTGTATGATCGAAACAACTGTAAATGAAAAAGGAATACGAAAAGATTTTTCCCTAAAAGCTTTAATCAAAAATATGTTACGAAACTTCTGCTTGTGAACATAGCGGCCTTTCGTTTAGTTCATACAAAATTTAATAATGTATTATCAATAAAACAACTTGAATCGCTGTTCAACTAAATTATTAGGAGATTAACTTCTAGTCTATCAAATACTCTATCGCGATTCCAAAACTTTCAATCTCTTCTTCTGTATGTCTGATGCTGTTCATCCAGATCTGTGGTGTAACTATTGATAACACTTCTTTCCACATATCCAAACAATGTAAACTCTAACACTTTCACAAACAAAGATGTAACACTTTAGGGCCATGCTCTTCATCCATATGATCTGCCACATATAATTTTTTAGGCTTGTTCTTAGAAAAGAACATTATGAAACACAAACCTGTTCCTTTAATTACTACTTACCGAATAATGATTTGCAACAGTTCACTTTTCAACATAGTGTTTTCAAAAGGAAGATTATGCTTGATCAGCCATTCTGAAATTTCTAGTTTTGAGGTTTTTCCATCAGTGTACTGTGAAATGGTGCATTATCCACTGATAGTTCATCCAAGATTTCCAACAGCTGGTTTTCAAATCAAAACAGAAAGTTATCTTAATTTGTGTCCATGATAATCGCATTTTGTTTTAGAAGAGAAGAATAATTCAGACTCTGGAATAAAGCCATTCTTGTTTCCAGCATGAAGAACAATATATTTGCAATAACATGTTGTTATTATTGACACGTCTTAAAACAACTATTTATGACGACATGACTTTAATGGCTCCTAAGTATTAGGTATAGCACTCACCTTTTTCCACCAACTTGTGTAGTCTTTACACTCCTCTTGTTATCATCTTGCCATGAATGACTCAAGGTTCTATTTTGAAATATCGATGTTTCATCCAAAATCAAACAGAGATTCGTTTTTGATATTTTAATACATCTTTAATACATTAACCATTTTTTCTGAAATAGTTAAATAAAATTTCATAAAAATTCAATATTACTATGTAAAACTGCTCACTTTTTTCATGCATTTCATAGATTTGATTTCGGATTGAACCCACATCAAGATGATCTAAATTAGTTACTCGTTTTGGGTGTACACGCTTTTTCTTCGGGGATTTTAAGATTTCGTCATTCTTCAACTTTTTCAAAATTGCACTAACTGTACCAATACTAATTCTTAGTGCAGCTGAAACTCGATAAAAAACTCCAATTAACCACAGGACCTACTAAATTATTAATACATACCTCTCTTACGACGTTTAATGGCAAAAGAGGAGCCCGATTAACTCGTTCCTCTTCAAAATAACTGATAAGTGACGAGACAAGTTCCTTACACCAACTGCTTAACGATTTTGCCATTTTTTTGCAATTATAATCGCAGATTTTTTATTACAGAACGCTCAAAAACAGAAACAAAACCAGAAAACTGCTAAAACAGCAAAGAATACAGTAAATATAATTCAAAACGTTCAAAACGAGGCACAACTTAAAAACGATCAGAATATGAAAATGAAAGATTCTACTAAGAAAGTTGTGTTAGGCCGGCAATACTGTTCAAAACCACAAACCTAAATGTCATCTTGACAACAAATTCACAGAATATGATCCAATGGTGCACCGTATTTTTATCCTATTCTAATAGGATTAGAGGAAGAAGGGAAGAGAGTACTGCAAACTTTAAATTATTTTTTTCTTTCTTAAGGATTTAAATTGGCAATAGATTTTTATAGATTGATGACGTGCATCCATTATTTCCCTGAATGAGCTATATATATATATATATATATATATATATATATATATATATATATATATATATATATATATATATATATATATATTATATCCGAAATAGACCGAGCAATAACCCCTACATCTTGCTGACGATGGTGTATTTGCTGGCTTACGTGCCGGATACCATTAAGCAATCATGGCCTACAAAAACCAATCAATGACCCTTACATCTTGCTGACGATGGTGTTCATGCTGAAGTGCGAACAGGATACCAATAAGCAGCCATGGCTTATATGAACCAATTTTTTAATTATCGATTCATTATTGTAGTAATTCTGATCAAAGCTTGATTGTATATTCTTTCTGCATAAATAAATAACTGTTTTTAAAAAGTGATTTTTGATGAATACAAGCATAATTGGCGCTGCGAACAGAATCTCCGCTGCACGAGAATTCATCTGTGAAAAATCGGAATTCATCTGTGAAAAAGTTCAATTGTTAAGCAGCAGATCCTAAGAAATCATCTTTAATGAAGATTTTCCTCTTCCTGTAAGTACTGAACCTATTATCCTTTTTTATTATTATTATTTATGAACAATTGTAAAGAAATACCCCTCGCAAGCTTGTCTACAATAATCGAAAATCAACTAGCCGATTACTGAGCTTATAAAACCTTCGTACCAGAAGAAAGCTTACCAGGAAAAACCTCTGTAAAAGAGAAAACCTGTAAAAAACCATATTCTACTTGAAGACGAGATACAATTGAAGTAAAAATGGCAACTATTGCAGATGCTGACTTAATAAACCTTTGTAATACTCTGCCAAAGTTCTCGGTAGGAAAGAATCTTTCTACGTTTATAAATAGCGTAGAAACTTTACTACACTTTCTGAGCCCTAGAACTCTATCAGATACTCAACAATTTATATTAGCCGCTAATATAATTTCAAAGATCGAGGGAGAACCTCGGGACCACTTAAACTACGAAAACAAGTTTACTTGGAACGAAGTAAAACCCAGCCTATTCAGAAAATACGGTGACACTCGATCAGAGTCTATCTTGATAACTCAGTTAACTAGTACAGCTCAAAAGAAAACAGAGACTTACCAGGAATATTATCAAAGAATTAATACAGCACTAAACGATTTATTGCAACACGTAAATTTACACTCTGATGCCGCGACAAAGGCATTTAAAAACCCCTATTTTCAGAATCTAGCCCTACAGACATTTAGCACCGGGATAAATAACCCATATGGCGAACATTTGTCACATTTTACATTAAATTCTCTTGAAGATGCATACCAGAAATGCATCGCACACGATAATTACAGACAACAGGTCGCTTATATGAATTATTTGAAACGACCTTTAGAACAAAAGCCTCAACAAAGCTTTAAACCAAAACCTTTTGGAGATATAAACAAACCCATAAGTCACAAGCCTTTTTCACAAGGACCAATTAATGTTTTTAAACAACCTCAAACTCAGCAACATTTTCAAAGACATTCAACACCGGCGCCCCAACCAATGTCCGGGGTATCTACAATAAAAAATTCAGGCAACCAAAGAATGTCTACTACGCATCACCACTACAATATAGAAACTGAAAACTACCCTGACGATGTATGCCCTGACCATATAGAAGAGGATTTTCCATTAGAAGCCTCCGAAGACGAACCACCTGCCTGGAATTAAATAACTACAACTTTCCACGAGCCATCAGATTACCCTTCTTCTATCTACCTAATACAAAACTTAAAGTATTAATTGATAGCGGAGGGAATTTAGAGAGAAATTTATTATAAAATCAGACATTTGACAGAAATACCAAATGCAAATTTTTTTCGGAAATAGGAATACCAGAAGTTATTACCGCTCGTATAGCACAATAGCACAATGGCATGATAAATTCGATATATTATTTGGAACTGCCGACCTTCTAAAATTCGGTGCCATTTTAAATTATAAGGATCGTACGTTTACCATCGACAAATATAACGTATGCATACCATTTAAGGTTTACCATCAAACCAAATGCCTTACAAAACTTCCAGTGACAATACCAAATGGGGATGTATTAGTACCGGCAATCGAGATGGACGATCACCAGATACCAGCTGGAATCTATACTGCAAAAAATGGATTTATAGAAACAAAAGAACTTCCGCCAGGGTATGAAGGCTACCCCACACCCATCTGCGTAAAACCCTTGCAAGAATTTGAAGTCAATACTCACCTGACATATAAGAACACAGAAGATCCCGTTTTAGATCAAATTTAGCTAGAACATTTAAATCATGAAGAAAAGGAAAAAATCATGAAACTATGCAAACAATACAAAGATATTTTCTATTCCGAAAACAGTGATCTAACTTTTACATCTTCGATAAAACACGAGATAAAAACACAAGATGACCAACCAGTCTATACCAGATCATTCCGACATCCACAGACAATGCAAGCCGAAATATCTTCTCAAATTAATAAACTATTAGAAAAAAAAATTATACGACCATCTGAATCCCCATACTCAGCCCCCGTATGAATGGTTATAGACTACCGAAAACTAAATGAAAAAACTGTTGAAGACAAATATCCTCTACCAAGAATAGATGAAATATTAGATAATCTTGGACGATCAACCTATTTCACTACCCTCAATCTAGCACAAGGGTTTCATCAAATCGAAATAGATCCCAAATCAACAATAAAGGCGGCCTTCACAGTTCCACACGGTCACTTCGAATATACACGAATGTCATTCGGTTTAAAAAATGCACCGGCCACACTCAACGAATGATGGATTGCGTATTAAAAGAATATCTTTATAAATGTTGTTTTGTCTATATGGACGACATCATTCTTTTTTCACGATCGCTACAAGACCACTTAGTACAACTAAGTAAAATCTTTGGAAAACTTCAACAAGTCAACTTAAAAGTCCAACTTGACAAGAGCGAATTTCTGACAAAAGAAGTCGTATTCCTTGGCCATATCGTTACACCAGAAGGTGTAAAACCGAACCCAACAAAAATAGAAGCAGTCCAACGGTTAGTCCTGCCGCGGACATTAAAGGAAATAAAAAGTTTTCGTGGACTCATTGGCTTTTACAGAAGATTCAACCCTAACTTTGCGCGAATAACGCACCCTTTCTCGAAGTGTACCAGAAAAGGCACAAATATAGATATTGACGACGACGAATATAAAGAATGCTTTCAGAAATGTAAAGACCTTCTTACCAATGCTCCGATTCTCCGATATCCGGATTTCGAAAAAAAGTTTACAGTAACGACTGACGCCTCTAACATTGCTATAGGTTCTGTACTCTCTCAACAAGGAAACCCCATCGCTTATTATTCTCGTACTCTAAACACAACCGAACGAAACTATTCCACGATAGAACGTGAGATGCTTTCAATAATAGAATCTTGCAAGCACTTTAAACCCTACGTTTACGGCAGGAGATTTCTTATTGAAACCGACCACAACCCACTTGTATGGCTCTTCAAACTAAAAGATCCATCGTCAAGACTAGTCCGTTGGAAGATCAAACTAGAAGAATACAATTTTGAGTACAGTACAAGAGAGGGAAGGAGAATCAAGTAGCCGACGCCCTATCAAGACTGGACATTAACATGATGGAAACAGAATCTATGATATGTGAACCCGACTTGGACATGAGCCCTGAAGATTATGATGACATCCTAAATACACTGCCCGAAACCACGAATCAAGAACCTAGCAATAATGACGGTAATACTATTCATTCCTCTTGCGAAGAACCCGTTTATGGAATCAGATTTTCGGAAAATCACTTGAACACATTTCGATTCCAAATACATATCTATACAAATCAAAAAGAATATAAAATAGAAGACACCTCTAAATTCCATGGGACACATTTCTCTCATATACTAAAACTTACCACAAATTGGAAAAACGAAATAATGTCCGCTGTAAAACCCCTCATACTACAAACTTCTACACACGGATTGTATACTGAAGATCAAGAATGCATATCCTTCTTACAGACGGAACTACCAAAAATGCTGGATGCACCTATAAAGATAGTGTTTACGAAACAACAATTGAAAGACATTGAACAGGAATTAGAACATAAACAAATTATATATGACTACCACAGCACAAACCACAACGGCGTAACCGAAACCTACCAACATCTAAAAACAAGATATTATTGGCCCAACCTGAAGGCTACTATAACAGATTTTATCAATCAATGCGTCCTATGCTTACGAAATAAATATGAAAGACACCCTTATAAGATACTGTATAATGGACCACTCTTAAGCGCAAAAACCCTTTCATACGTTACATATTGACACCTATGAAATTCAGAAGAATCTATTTTTAACTATCATAGACTCGTTCACCAGATATGCACAAGCCTATGTTATACCAGATAAGACAGCTCTCAGTATCCTCTCGAAACTACGGCATTATTTCTCCCATCACAACTACCCAAAAAAAAAATAATTTGCGACTCTGGGACGGAATTCAACAACGCCCTACTAAAGGAATTTTTAGCCATACACCAGATAGAACTCCATTTCACGACAGTGGGAAGTCACAATTCAAATTCACCCATCGAAAGATTCCACTCTACATTAACAGAAAAAATCCGGATCCTAAAGGAACAAAATAAAGGATAAACTATAGCTAACCTAGCCACGCATGCGGTTTTGATCTATAACCAAAGCAGACATAGCTCTACTAAATACTCACCATTCTTCTTACTCCATGGACCATATGCCGAAGATATCGGATACGACAACAATCTTACAATTAATCAGAATTACGTGCAAAAATACAAAAATGAACTAGGACCATTTCTAGATGACGTCTACCACCAACAACTCGCAAAAAGAACGAATCAATAAAATAATCTTAATGACGTTACGAAGTCTCGCTTTAGCAAAATTCTTTGACTAATTTAGAAATATTATCCTTAAGGGATATATATTAATTAGAAGATTTATTGCGAAATCGCTATACTAAGGATGCACTAATCTCAAGTGACCAACATCCTTACGAATTAATTGAATATACAAAATCGATTATTTGTGTAACAGACAGCGAGATGCTCATAATAATAAAAATTCCTATTTTATATCCCGTTACCCTCGAATTATCCCACATCTACTCCGTTCAAAATATAGATGAGATCATTATACTACCACCAACAAAATATTATGGCAAAGAAAAATGGCTTAAATCTTGCTACAAGATAGAAAACAAATACATTTGCTCAAAGCCCGGGGTCCACAACTACCGCCTACCAATCGTAAAGATGTGCCAGGCAACTCAACTGGACAAACCCATTGTCTATCAAACTGACAAGTCCTTAATTATCAGCACGACTACCCCGGTGAAAGTGTACAAAGAAACTGTTGACAAAAGCTGCCTAATATTCTCGAATGAAACGCTACATATTCTGGGAAAAACATACGCACCTGTAACGAAGACTCAAGAAACAATTCCATCCATTGTCCCACAGGAAGTAATTCCATTGATGAAGATTAACCTATCTCCAAACCGGGAGGACTTACTAGAAGACCACCTAATAGACCCAATTGAACCTTTTCAATTGGAACCTCTAACGCAAACCAGCCTCTCCATCTCTAGTACAACCTTAATTATTTTTTTGATTTTAGCTTTATTTTACATCCTTCTTAGAAAAAGGAAGAGGATAGCCCAACTACTATTTGGACCAAAAATTAAACTATCCCTAGACACCCTCGAGAACCTTCTTGAGGACAAGAAGACACTTAACGAGGAAGGAATTATATCCGAAATAGACCAGGCAATAACCCCTACATCTTGCTGACGATTATGTATTTGCTGGCTTACATGCCCGATACCGTTAAGCAATCATGGCCTACAAAAACCAATCAATGACCCTTACATCTTGCTGACGATGGTGTTCATGCTGACGTGCGAACAGGATACCATTAAGCAACCATGGCTTATATGAACCAATTTTTTAATTATCGATTCATTATTGCAGTAACTCTGATCAAAGCTTGATTGTATATTCTTTCTGCATAAATAAATAACTGTTTTTAAAATGTGAATTTTGGTGAATACAAACATAATTTATGTATATATATATATATATATATATATATATATATATAATATATATATATATATATATATATATATATATATTATATATATATATATTTATATATATATTTATATATATATATACATATATATATATATATATATATATATATATATATATATATATATATATATATATATATATATATATATATATATATTTATATATATTTATATATATATATATATATATATATATATATATATATATATATATATATATATATATATATATATATATATATATATAGATATATATATATATATATATATATATATATATATATATATATATATATATATATCTTATATATATATA
>JARFXV010001673.1:0-40000 GCA_031761425.1 Cosmopolites sordidus
GGAAAATATAAAGTAAAAAAATATTTCTTATACACTCAATTTATAACTGTATGATTTTTAGTTTATTCAATTTAAAAGTCCGTTGTACCTTTAGATGTAAGACTGACAGTTTACATTTCAGTGTAATGGTAATTCATGAATTTTTACCATCCATGAGTTCCTGTCCAGCGCTAAGTTTCTAGCCCCATTGCAATGAATTCCTCCTTTTTCTGCCGCTTGTCGAACTTGTTCTTCCCATCTTTTCCTCGTGTTCTCGCTTCATAGATTTGTTTTGCTAATCTCTTTTTAATAATTCTGTGGATTTGTCCTAGCAAGCTCAGTTGTCTCTCTTTTATAGCTCTTTCTACTGGTTTCGTTTTCAGTTTTTGCATTGCTGTCCTATTTCTTACTCTATCCCTTCTTGTAATTTCCTATATTTTTGTCTTTGTTAAGGTCTAAGGTTCGCTGCCGTATATCATTGATGGTTTCACTACTTTCTGATACACCTGCGCTTTTAACTTTTTCGGTATCACCCTTTTTTTTTAGGAATTTTTTTTAGGGTGTTGTATAGTTTGACTGGTTTTCCCATTTTTTCGTTCATTTCAACGTCCATTTTTCCATTATCTTCTATAATTGTGCCTTAATACTTATAGTTTTGACTTGCTCGATTACCTTTCCATCGAGAACAATTTTATGTTTTATTTTTGTGCCTGCAATTACCATTGTTTTGCTTTTATAAATAATTGTTTCCAAGTTTACTTTTCTTTGTTCTTCATTATATATCGCTAAGTTATGTTGCAGTTTTTCTTCAGCATCTGTCTTAGGACCATATCATCAGCGAACAGTAATTCTTCTGTTGTCAAAATTTTCATTTTTCTAGAGCCTATTTTTGTATTCTTGCAATTTGCTTTGCCATTTTTTTCAACATCATCTATATCTACTGAAAATAACAGTGGACTCAGTATCCATCATTATTTTTCTTACTTTTTCTTGTTCGTTCGTTCTTATTCGTTCTTACTTTATTCTTGTTGTTGTATAAGGCCTTGATAATTTCTAGTACTACTTCTTTTCTTCCTCACATTCCTTCTTTTTACTCTATCAGATACATTTTTCAGATTAATGGAAAAAAATGTTTTTTTAACATTTTATAAAAACTTTAGAGTTTTTCTCCTAGTTGCCAAATTATAAATTTCAGATCTTGTGTACTTCTACCTTTTCTGAAACCATGCCGTGGTTCCTCTAATGTTGCTTCTAATTTTTCCCTGAGCCTGTGCTCTATTATTCTGGTAAATATTTTTCTAGGTAAACTTGTAGTGTCACCCTTCTATAGTTTTTACATTCTTTAATGTATCCTTTTTTAAACAAGAGTAATATTATACCCATATTCCAGTTTATTAATACTTGCTTTTCCATTATGATATCGTTTAGTAGTGAAACAAATTATTGTGCTATTTCTTCCATATATTTCAGCATTTCTGCTGTGATTTCGTCTTGCCCTGGAGTTTGGCAAAAAAAAATAATACTTTCAAAATTATATAATTATTTAAAATATATTGTTGTTTTTAATGTTGTTAAGGTTGTTGTTCTTAATATTGTTAATACTGTTGTAAAATATATACGAGCGTTGGGTATATACAAATATTTGTCATTGAAAATATTCTCCGCAATGGTTGATGCACTTTTCCATACGTTTGAACAAATTTTCATAGCACTTTTTCTATTACGACTGGGGTATCTCCAAAACATGCCTTTTGAATGCAACAACCGCTTCTTCTGGCGTCGAGAATTGTTGACCACGTAGTTTATTCTTCACGAATGGGAACAAAACGAAATCATTGGGTGCCAAATCAGGACTGAACTGCGGATGATCCATCAATTTGATATTTTGACCGGTCAAATATTGAGTTGTTCGGTCGGATGTAAGAGCCCGCATTGTCATTGTAACAAAAGATCCTGCGTCACTGGTGGTTTTTAATTATTTCTTCAAATACCTCTCGCAAACAAATGGTTGTGTACCATTCAGAATTGACCGTTTCTACGATTTTCTAGCGGCAGTGTAGCCACATTTATCCATTTATCCCAGAAAAACAGGCGACCATTTGAAGTGTTTCTTGCGCGAACAACTTTTGTTGGATTTGGTTCATTTTGAAAGTCCCATCGAGTCGACTGCTGTTTATTTTCGGGCTCATACGCATAGATCGAAGATTCTCTCTCTCACCTATATAAAATTTGCCACATTCGCAGGGAATTCTATGAATGTTGTGTTGCGTGTTGTTTGGTTTAGTTTTTGTCAATATAGATCTAACAATATTTTTTATTTTAAATGTCGTTCTATGTATTTATTGCCTACTCTTTTAAATGTGTCAGAAATACCGTGGTTGTAAAGACTAATGAGGTTAATCCCGAAACGTTAACGTTCAAAAGTTTGTATTTCTTTTAGAAAATTTTTGAATTTTTGTTCGTTAGGCAAATTTATTACAGAAAAAGAATCACTGAGAAATTTGTATCCGTTTTATTTTTATTTTTTATCCAGTGATTCATTATTTACTTGAGTACAGATATTTTTGATATTTTTTTGAGTTTTAGATTGTGGCGAAAAAACCCAAAAAAAGAAAAAAAAATGTGAATATAGCTTATGAAAGCTTTTAAACAGAAAAATGCAAGAAAACTATGAATCGGGATAAATGACCAATTCCATTTAGTCAAGTTATTGAATTATTAATGTAACGCTTGGTTAACTTCATGTTATATGAATAGAACTTAATTTCGTTTTAGAATTAGATTGAATTATCTCCCGATGATGCTAATATTGTTTGCAAAACGCACGCCAAGACGTTAAAAAAGCGATTTGATGTTTAGTGGTAAATATCTTCGAGTTTAGAATAACATATTTATTTCTTAGAGTAAAATTGCATATTTGGGAAAATATTTATTAGGAAAAAGGTTTTAAACAAACACATGCATATACTATTTGACCGTGAAAAATAATATAAACAATTAGAAGATACATATTTTCCTTTATATCTTCATGACTAAAACATCACTGTATTCTGCCTATCTATAATGGTCAATTATAGTTTTCTATAGTTAACAATTTGTTGTTTTAGAGATGTTTGACTACAGTGATCTTTATTATTTAATCTAGCTAGCCTGCCGCAGATGGTCCTGTAGCTACCTCGTCTTCCGCTTTGCCTTGTATCTATTAGTTTTCCGAGTTTTCTTGACCTTATAGCCTGATATATCTGAATAATTGAAAGATGCGTCTATGACAGACAGTTAATAGACCTTCACTGATGTTGAGTTCATTAATAATTGATAGACTGATTCTTCTTGTTTTCCATGAAAGACGCCACATAGTAGGTGTGGCGTCTAGGTGGCAATAGTGATTTCGGGATCAAGATTTTGATCTGCAGCAATGAATTTGTAAGTCTTTGCTGTCAGAACTGATCAGTTGGAAGCTGTGTAACAAGAGAACAATGATTTGAAAATGTCAATTATATGTAAGAATCATGTAATTTCATTGTGATAGTTTGAGAAGTTTGAATTTTGTCTATTGGCGTTTTGACGTTTTATTAGACTTTTTTGTTCTATTGGTATTGTTGATATAATTAGAAAATAAACAAAATCAATAATCTGACCTGGGAGGTACCGTATTTCCGTCCCTTAGGAATTTGTTTTTAAATTTTTTTATTTTAAAAATTAAAGGATAAAATTCCAAATATTTGTCTCGTCGACATTTCAAACATTATTAAATATAAAAATACTTTCCGTGTAGAAAAAAAATTCCGCGTTATTAATTTAAATTTTATATATTTTTAAATTTGTACACAATCAATACATCAAAATTCCATTTACTTTTTATTTTTTGAAATAATATTTTTCATATTTGTAGATATTTCGAGTTAATGGATTGTTAATATTCAGTTATTGTTAAACTATGTTTTTTTGATTCGTTATATTAAAATTAATTTCTCCTTTTTAGAGTTAACAAAGGTAAGGAAAGTTTTAAAATATTATCCAATAAAATAAAGAGAAATACAGCAACATATTGGATAACCTACTTTCAAGCCATCTCAATGCCAACTCACTATTTTGAGATTGTTGAAATTGCTATATTGGGGTTGCTGTTATTCAAAATTATGATAAAATAATGCCTATGGGATATTTGCTTTTGTTTACGCAACCCGAAATTTAGCTGTGGTGTTTACCATGTAAGATTTGTGTGCGGACAACGAATACATTGCTAACGATTGTAAATATGTGTAGTTTTATAAAGTAAATTTAAAAACTAGTCTTGATAATTTAGGATTCTCCTTATATACAACCTTCCTTTTGTTCTACTATGATATCATTAAAAAAAAACATAACTAGAAAAATATAATGTATGAAAAATAGCTGAAAATGAAGGCATTAGGATTACTATCATATTAATCTATTAATTGCGAAAATGTAAATAGATGTGGGGATTTGTAAAACGTTATGTGCCCATGTACTCGAGCGAGATTGGCTCTCTTGAACCTACAACTTGAACATTTTAAAATGGCAGGTGAGATTTCGTCGAAACGTAGTGAAACTCTAAGTACTACAAATTTAAATTTATATTATATTTATAAAATAAATTTATTAAATATGTATATTTATATATATACAATATATATATATATATATATATATATATATATATATATATATATATATATATATATATATATATATATATATATATAGTATTTAAAAGAAATGTACCAGCGGAGGTATCAAGAAAAACTCTTTAATGTATATATTATCTCCCTTGTGTTACCTAGATACCTGGCAATTTAAACCTTCACACCTCGGGCATCGTGCTGCATTAGTTAATTTTATCTTCGATGAAGTTAGAAATAATGCAGAATTTGGCAATAAAATTGTTTTCAGATGAAGCTTACCATATTGGTGGTTCAATTGAACATAATCTATGGCCTTGTCACTGTAAGTTTAAAGTAAACAAGCGTGGTATTTGTGCCAAAATTTGTGCTTTTTTTAACTGATCTCCTTAACTAGGTAATGCTGGTTGATAAAATTATTTTCACCTGGTTGATTGATATTAAACTAAAATTATTCCGTATGAAAGTAGATGGTATTTTATGGGAGTCACCATGGTTAATATTGGTGGATTTAGGAGGTCGAGCAGGATGAAACAGGCATTTATTATTACTAAGGGGAATAGCAGAGTAGAGAACTAACTTCATATTGATTTTATTGGAAAGGTAGTTTGAAGGGTCGGAAAGGTTGCTGGTAAAACTAAATTGTGAAGAAATTCGGGTCAAAAAGTACTTTAATGATTTAACTGAAGGTAGAAGAGAACGAAGATGATTTGGTTATGGTAAGGTTATGGTAAGGTATGGTTTTAGCTATTGTGTGTTTCATTTACCAGCTGATTGTGTACTTCAAAGTCGTGCAAAAGGCATTTTAAGGTTAAAGTGACTTTTTACTTGCAAATAATTAAACCTTTTTTTTTTGCAGTTTTGGGTGAAACCGAATACCAAAAGTGATACATATCCAGCATTGTATGTTTTTAGAGATTCGCAAGGGTAGTAACTCAACTGTTGCTACCAAAACATTTGCGATGCTTATCCAAGTGCATTAAACGCTCGTAAATGCCAAAGATGGTTTTCTAAGTTCAGATGCGGTAATTTTGATCTTTTCGACTCGTATTGCTCAGGAAGACCAACAACTTTAGACGTGTTAAGGGTGTAAGTGTTAGACAATTGAGGAACTGTCAAACACTCTTAACCATCTTAGTCGACCACCCAAGAAAATTTGCAGCAGATTGGTAAAGTAAGCAGAGCAGTTATTTGGGTCCCGCATAATCTGTCCGAAGAAAATATAGCTAACCGATCGATCCACCACATCCAACTTATTGCTTCAACGGCACAATACAGAAACGTTTTTTGGTCGCCTGATCACTGAAGACTGAAAATTGGTCCTGTATGATAATCAAAAACTCAAAAGGCATTGGCTCTCTCCGAATGAACCGCCAGGAAGTAGTGTGTGTGTGCGGTGTGTGTGTGTGCGGGTGTGTGTGTGTGTGTGTGTGTGTGTGTGTGTGTGTGTGTGTGTGGGGGTGTGGGTGCGTGCGTGCGCGTGCGTGTGCGTGTGGGTGCGTGTGCGTGCGTGTGCGTGCGTGTGTGTGTGTGTGCGTGTGCGTGTGCGTGTGCGTGTGCGTGTGCGTGTGCGTGTGCGTGTGCGTGTGCGTGTGCGTGTGCGTGTGCGTGTGCGTGTGCGTGTGCGTGTGCGTGTGCGTGTGCGTGGGCGTGTGCGTGCGCGTGGGCGTGGGCGTGTGCGTGCACGTGTGCGTGGGCGTGCGCGTGGGCGTGTGCGTGCGCGTGCGCGTGTGCGTGTGCGTGTGCGTGTGTGTGTGTGTGGGGTAGGAAATAAGACGAACAGAAGGATTAATGAAAAACAACCATCCGAGCGCTGGAATCCCACCAACTATCCAATTAGGTTTCGGCACAGCAGTGGCAGACGGCCGCTCTACCGTTCGTCACAAAGCGACCGGCTATAACAAGTGTGTATATTGTGTACGGTGAGGGTATCGTTGACGATTCCACGTATCGTAAATTGTTTAGAAAGACTCGCGATAAACTGGCAGCACCTAGAAAACGTTAATATATGTGCTGCGTGGGTTAACGGAGAACAATCTGATAAACTGAATTTCCTATTTACTCTCTATTTTTTTCTGCTCAGTTTTGTCCTTGGCTAACAGCAGAATATTTTGAGGAACTGCAAAAAATACCTTGAATTTTATGGTTCTATTGTAAAGTGATATAATTGTTTATTAAATTTCGTTTATATTTTTCTTACACTTTAGTGATTGACTTTCCTTTGACACAATACAAAATAATACATTGCGTACATAAAATGATTTTAAATATAATATAATGAATGTACTTTAATAAAAAGACAGTTTGTTCTTAAGATTACAAGGAACCGAAATCGAAATATTAATTTAAAATAAATATGCAATTCAGCAACAATTTAGCAACATCTATATCGTAACAAACACCGCTGTATTTTATACATTTTTAACGCTCTTTAAACAAAACAACGAATATAAAAGCAAAGAAAACGACAAAATAACTGATATAATTAATGTAAATAATATTCTCATGTCTAAGAAAACAATCCCCATCCAAACGAAAAAGAAAGGGCTTAAGGTATTTTTTAATGGTTATTACAGAAGCTTCTCTCAAGTACCGACCTTTGTTTAAACTTTTCTTTTATATATTTTTTTTTCTTGTGAAAAGCTTGTAATTTCATTACGATGGTTTAACAAGCTTCAATTTTATTCAATTCCATTTTTAGGTTAATGTATTTTTTGTTGTTGTTTTAATTAGAAAATAAACAAAGACAACTAAAGTGCTCTTTTCGCTCGTAATTTTGCTTTTAATTTTGGTTCTCCATTTCAAAATTCTAGTAACAAACATTCGAAATTTTGTCATCTTGAAAATACACATATGTCCAAAAGGTTTGAATATTTACAAATAGGATATCTACGCCTATAATACTCTAAAAATTGCGATGAATATTTATTTTAGACCTTTTTTAAATGAAAATAACAAAAGCATTGTTTTGCTGATAACATTGGTTTTTCGATTTTTGCCTATTCCGTTGATATTGGTATTTACATATTATTTCAGTACTTTTTCAATTTTCACTCAATCCGTTTAAAAATGCCTAGAACCATGATAATTCATTTTAACATATCAAGAGTAATTGCTTTTTTAACTCCTTTTAATAGGGCTTTAATCAAAGTGATATCACGGAAATTGTAAATGTTTCCCAAAGTAATGTATCAAAAATTCATGAAAAAATTCCAAGAGACAAATGACGTAAAGGATCGCCCCAGAAGTGATAGAAAACGATGTACAACAGCTGCACGAGACCGGCAGATATCAATGAGAGCTCGAATAAATCGTCTGGAATCTACAAGTGTCGTGGAGAGAAGATTCACTGGTGTTCTGTACATGGAGAAAGTTATAAATCATAATGGAAGTTATAAATCATACGGCATACGGAAGATAACAACGCACCTCATCATCGACTAGCAGTGGTACAAAATGTTCTTGAAGAGCAGGAAATAACCAAGTTAGGGTGGCCAGCAAATTCCCCTGACATGAGTGTCATTGAAAATGTTTGGGACATTCTGAAAACACGCATTAAGAAACCAAACAATCCTCCTCTTACCATGCGAGAACTAAATGATGCTACTCGTGAAAAATGGGAGAGAATTCCACAAGCCTAAATTAATGATTTAATCGACAGCATGCCAAATCGCCTACAGGTATGCATACATACCGATGAAAGAAATACTACTAATTTGGTTAATTGAAAGTTGTTTTTTTGATTTTTAAATTATTTTTTGAAGGCAGTTGTAACATTGTAATTTTTTGACTTCAAAATAATAAATCAATTTTAGCCACATTGGCCATTTGGTGTCGAGTTTTATTTGGTACAAGCAAGAGTTGTAATAAAATAATGATTGCGAAACGAGTAAAAGATAAACTTAATATCAATAATAAAATGAAAAATTTGAATATGCCAAATTTTTGGATATATGTGTATTTAAATTTATGGAAGACAAATTATTTTTCTTGAATAGTATTGATATTAGTATAATTAAAATTTTAATTGCTTCTACTAATTTTTATTAATTTATTAGATTGTTTAACTTCTTCTTCTTCTTCTGCCTGTTGTTCAACAGCCCAATAATGAGCCTTGACCTCCTTCAAGATTCGCCTCCAATCAGATCGATATATTGAATCAAATCAATCTGAGGCTGCGTATGAGGCGTACAAAGAAACCAATGAGACTGAAAACGTAGCGTTCGATCTGGCTGCACTGGTACACTTTCTTCTTTAGAGTGGTAGCTGGTCAACAGTTGGTGGTCCATAGCAATTCTTTTTGTAAACAAAATTTCTCTAGTGCGTTCTAAAAATGACTGACATCAATTTCGAGCCACGGTGCGCTATTAAGTTTTGTTACAGATATGGGCACAGTTCGACGGAAACTATTGCAAACCTTCAACAAGCCTATAGAAACAGTGTTTTAACAAGAATTCGGGTTTTCGGGTGGTTTACAAATCTAAGGGCAAGTTGATTTGCTTTTTTAATAGCCCGGGAGTTGAGATCGGTCAGCCGTAATTAATCGATATTTTTTGTGGATCGCCAATAAATAAACTCGATATCGAGACTTATCACGGGAAACACAAACAAATATTTTCAACAAGCAGCAAATCGGAAAAATAGGTGTCAAGTTTGTTATAAATTTGCTACCAGACGCAATCAGACACACAAGTGCAAACGTTGATGGACAAAATATACGGAATAAATTCGAAAAGTGAGAAGATATCAGGGGAAGAAAACAAACGAAAAAGGAATAAAGATAGTCCAGAAGGAACACCGGGAAGAAGTAACATTACAAAAGGCCCGACAAAAGCATCAGAGATGGATGAAATCAAGAAAATGTTTGAAGAGATGATGAAGGAAATAAAGGAGATCAAGAGGAATCAACTAAAGAGGGAGGAAAAAATAGAGGAACTGTTAAAAGAGAAAAGGGAAATGGCAGGCAAAATTGAAAAGCAAGAAGATAGAATAGAAGTACTAGAGATAAATAAGAAGAAAAATAATCTGATAGTGTCGGGAATATTTATGGATACTCATGATAATAATGGTAAAACAATTAAGGTAAATAATGGTAAAACAAAAAGTAAACATGATATACCAAGGTAAAAGATAAAATAAAAAACTTTATAAGGAAATAACTGGAGATAGAAACCATGATAAGAAGTGCTAAAGAGATTGGTAACAACACATGCATAATAGAAATGGATAACATCGAAGAGAAAATTAAGATTTTTCAGACAGCAAGTTAAGAAATTTCAAGAATAAAATATACATAAATAACGATCTAACAGATAAGGAGAAGGACATACAAGAGAAAATTAGGAAAAGAGAAAAAAAAATTAAAGGGAACACGATCAAGGTAGGATATATGAAAATAATTATAAATAAAAAATGTGGAGATGGGATAAGGACAAACAAGAACTAATAGCAAAAAACTAGAGGTCAAAAAACAGGATAGATTAATAATTACGACCAAAGCAATAGATACTGACACGACTATACAAATTACAAGATCAAGGGAGATAAACAAGAGAAGAGGAGGAAAAATGGGATCAAATAATAGAGCGGGTAAAGAAACAGATCAAAAGGAAAAATACATAAATATGAAATCGGGAACATGGAATGTGTAAAGTATTGAAGGAAAGGAAGATAAATTAGTGAAAGAGATGAGAAAATGTCACATCGAAATCCTGGGAATCACGGAAATAAAAATTAAAGGAAAATGAATAAAGGAGATACATATGGGATATTGGATGTTATGATCGGCGGTCGAGCAAGGGGACAGAGCAAGGGGATTGCTAATAGCACTAGATATTTTGAAACATATCATAAAGGAGAAATAGGCTAGTAGCAGAATAATGGAGACAAATTTAAGGTTGTTGGATGAGGAATTATAGACAGTAATTGCAGCATATGAAGAGAATGGAACGCAGGGAAAGGAGGTAAAGATGTATTTAAAAAAAATAGAATTGAATCGATGATGGGATGGAAAATGTGTTGATTATGGGTAACCTGAAAGGTCGTGTCGGTGATCAAAACGGGGGAGTGGAGGAATGTATAGGAAAGGAAAGAGAAAGGACAATAAATAATAATGGGGACAGAATAATCGAGCTATGTATAGAGAATAACTTGATAATATCAAACACAAAGTTTAAATACAGGGAGATATACAAATACACTAGAGTAGGACCTGGATGGAGAGAAAAATCAATAATAGACTATTTTCTGATAGGTAAATATAAATGGAGAAGTGTGAGGGATGTGAAAGTGATAATATTTGATGAAGATGAACATGGAAAAGAAGAAAGAACAAAAATGAGATAAAATAAGAAAGAGAGTAAAGGAGAAAATAAAATGTTATAGACTCAAGGAAACAAGTTACCAGAGAAAATATCAAGAAATAGTAAACCGGAAATTTGAAGAGCAAGAAGAAGGGAGAGGAGTGGAAGAAAAATGGGAGTTTTTCAAAGAGGTAATTCTAAAGGCCGCGAAAGAAAACTGTGGAACGGCAAAAATTGTAAATAAAAACATTAGGAAAACCGAAAATCCTGGATAAGATTTGGCGAAAAGATGACTGAAAACTACAGAGAAAACCAAAAATTATTCTGCGGAACTATAAAGCAACTAAGTCAAAAAAATGAGTCCAGCATGATGAATATAAAAGACAAGAACGAAAATATAATTACGGAGGAAGATGAAATAATGGGAAGATGGAGATAATAATTTGGAGAACTGACCAACATGGAAACATGTATAACAGAAGAACAACAAAATCATATAGACGCTAAGAAGAAGAGGTATATGAAGCAATAGGGGCTAGAGAACGAGGCTAGAAAACGGGGCATAATATGGGATGAAATTAAGGAACTGATACAAGATAGGAAGAAATGGAGAGATATGTATAGAAGACAACCTCAAGCCAACACGCCTGATACCTAACGGTATAAAAGCATAGGATTAAGTAAGTAAGTAATAGCCAGGTATTGGCCGATTTGCGAGAAGCTTTTGAAATACTTCGAAAAAGGGTTATTCGTACGAGACCGAATAGTTCTTGTTATTTTGTCTCACCTGGCTATTACATTACGATAATGCACCTTGCTACACAGTGATTTGAATCAACGAGTTTTTGGCAAATAAAAACATCACTGTGACTACACACCCTCCTTATTCACCAGACTTCTACCTTTTCGCTAGATTAAAAATTCATCTCAAAGGACATCATTTTTGAATCTCAGAGATCATTGAAATCAAAAACTTAGGACACTTCATTCTAATTTTGTTCCGATTTTTTATGTTTGCTCGATACAAGAAATAAAATGGAAATAGATATGGAAATGTTTAACAAAAAGAGGTATGATTAAAATCAAAGAGGCATGATTGAAACCGTAAAAACTCTACAGAAAGATAATAAGAATATTCTAAGAACACAACGAGGAATCAACAGAATTCGAAATAAAAATTTTCGGTTTATTTATTTTCGGTAATTATTGACGTCATAAACAGATATGAACAAAAATGTAAAAGAACAATTTTTGGAAATGGAAAAATGAAATCAGAAAAAGCGACAATAAAAACTGACAAATAAGTGTTAACAATACAATAATTTCACGTATAAAAAGACAATTTTTTTCCCAGGTAAAAAAGAGAACTTAAGGTATTAGTTTGACTGTTTATTATACAAGCTTGTCTCAAGCATTGGTTTTGGATTTTCTTTTAGCTTGTAATTTCACAACGATGGTTTAACAAGCTTCAATTTCCTTTATTTCCATATTTAGGTTACTGCCTCCCTTTGTTGTTGCTACGGAATTGTTGTGCCTTAATTAGAAAATAAACAAAAGAGATTAACGTTGTGGGGGCGATATCGTGTTCCCGTCTCTTGGGAATTCTCTCTTATATTTTTGTTTTTCCCAATGCACGAAAAATTCTTTTGTTTTTTATTTATTTTAGTGTGTCGGGGGTAAAAAATTCGAAATACCGGCAGCATCACTTTAAAATTTCTTAAATGTTTGAACATAAGACTGTTTTTTAGTTAGTTTCGAATTTTTGAAGTCGTTGGAATTAAAAGAAAAAACAGAACATTGCAATATGAAGTTACGTCTATTTTCTTTAGGCGTAAAAACAGATGATAGTCAGTTGGCACTAAGTTTAGCGAATAAGGCGAAAAGGCCAACAATTCGAGCTTCGGTAGTGTCATATATACCAGAAAATGATATAATTTTGAAAATCTGTAAACAATATTGATATAAGGGTATCTTATAAAAACAAAAAATATCTCGACCGGTCGTGTTACATACTGCTTCTAAGGCAGAGGCATGACGATACACTAGTTAACGTGGTAGCACGTTCGCTTCCCATATTCGGTGTGGATGTTTTGTAAATGTTTTGATACAAGGCAAGGAATCACTCCTGAGTCACGCCAATTCGCAACTGGGTAAGGTCGGTTGCCTTCTGAGAAGTATTCTACTTTGGCCACTTGCCAGTCGGTAGGCCTCTCGACAGATTTTAGGTTAAGCATCAAACCAAGGGTTGACAGCCCGAGAGCGGTTTTGACCGGGGTTTTCGGTAGCCGATGAAAGTGATTCGAAACCCACCTTAAGCTGTAGGACCAATCGCTAAATAACACAAATAATACGACCTGGAAAGGCTAGCAGTAAATCATATATGAAAATATAAAGAGTTGGAAGAAATATATGAAACATTAAGATATTCTCTTTTTGCCAATGAAAAGTTAATACTTCTCTTTGTTGGTATTTCGGAATTGTTGTCTTACAACTTACACGGTTTACCTTGAAAAGGTTAACTGATTTGAAAAAAAGGGAAGACGTTATTTTCTTTTATTTCCCGTATGCTCTATATAAAAATTG
Source organism: Cosmopolites sordidus (assembly GCA_031761425.1). Lineage (NCBI taxonomy): Eukaryota > Metazoa > Arthropoda > Insecta > Coleoptera > Curculionidae > Cosmopolites > Cosmopolites sordidus. The sequence goes on from JARFXV010001673.1 coordinate 13,508, forward strand.
AGCTCTTTTTTTCTTTTTTAATCTTCCAGAGCCGCGATTAAAACCTGCTGGACGGGTGAAATTGTATCGATAGGAATTTGTTTCATTGCTAGGGAATAAACAGGAATGGTGAATGTGGAAAATGGTCAGGTACCAGAAGTGTACCTCGATGAATTGGCAACAATGCTGTTGCTAGGCACCATTTGACATATACTTCGTAAGGTTTGACATTGTTGACTGTATACGTACTCAGAACCTTTTTGCGATATGGACGCTATTGATAATTTCATTTCACTCAAAAAATGGAATTAACTCGTGAGAATTTTTGTGCGATGGTAATATACGACTTTCGACACGTAATATCTCAACAACAGTGCAACAGTGGATTAACACTTCAACTTTTGGCAATGAAGCACCATCTAAAACCACTGTATATCATGCTCACGGACGAAAAAGGTCATCCAAAATCCATTGTTATACCAGAAATCGTCGATTGGTGTAAAGAAATGCTCAAAAATTGATTTGTGGTGCGTTAAAAGTCGTGTATAACATCTACACAGGTGACGAATCTTAGATCTATGCGTATGAGCCCGAAAGTAAACGGCAGTCGACTGTATATGTTTTTCAAAATGAGCCAAACCTAACAAAAGTCGTTCGGGCAAAACGAACTTCGAAGCAAATGGTCGTCTATTTTTGTTTTTTCTTTTTTTGGATAAATGGGCATGTGGCTACAGTGCCTCTAGAAAATCGTAGAACGGTCAATTCTGAATGGCACACAACCATTTGTTTGCCTGCCGTCTTTAAAGAAATAAAAAAAAAACAACCAGCAACGCAGATTCATTATTCACCATAACAACACGAGCTCCCACACATAGGACCGAACAACTTAATATTTGACCGGTCAAAACATCTAATTGATGGATCATCTGCCGTACAATCCAATGATTATCCAATTCCAATGATTTCCAATTATTTCTTTTTGTTTTTGTCTGTGAATAACTACGACATCAACGATTTTCGATGCGAGAACTAGCGGTTGATACATTTAAAATGCATGTTTTGGAGATACCTCGTTCGGAATGGAAAAAGTGTTATGAAAATTGTGTAGTAAAAATCGATACACTTTTGCATACGTTTGACAAAAGTGCATCGATCATCGCGGAGAATAATTTGACAAACAATAAAATCATTTTCAATTATAAATATTTGCTTTTATTATTCCGGATACACAAATGTCATCCAAGTTTCAGACGTTTTCTTCAGTTTAACGGTTCTTTTCAATAGAATATGTTTTCTTTTTGAAGCAAAACCTAATGTTAGTTAATGGTTTCATATTCGAGTGTTATTTTATGTATTTATTTAGCGTATGGCTCACATGGATTTGAATCAGGTATATACATTAAGATATAGTACATAAACAGATTAAATTGTAAAACACAAAAAGTTTTAAATTATAAAATAAACTATAAACATATATAAAATATAAAATAGACCCTAAAAATATAAAAAATATAAAAAGCAAAAAGGTAAAAAATATATAAAATAAAGTTCAACATCAGGTAAAACACATCACGATAAATGCATGAAAGTTTAAAATCGAGGCCATTGATCCATTCCATCAGGGAGTTTGTAGCTTCAAAGAAATCATTAATTTCACCACCATATGCTGTAATAGGGCACTCAGCTACAATGTGATGAAGGGTTTGGCAGAGTTGTTAACAGTCACAAGCTGATGATCCAGTAACTCCCCATCTGTAGAAAGAGGCATGGTATATGCCGTTGGCCGTTCTTATTTTGTTAAGTGTCTTCCACTCGTGGCCGAGAAGCTCCATTCCTCGTAAAGGTGCTGTAGGATCGATGACATGAGCCGCCTGTCTCGGTGCTGAAATATTCCAGAATTCGCTCCATTTAGCATTAAGGTTGAACTTTTCTCCGAGAAGTTGTTCTGCTAACAACAGTAGGGGGGATCTAGACTTCAGACTCCGCAGGTCGACAACAGGTAAGTCATTGCTTATTGGGAGGTTGGAATTTGATTTTATTGTATTCCCTGACTAGCCTTTCCTATCCGCGGATAGCGGGAGGAGCAATATTACTCAAAGTGGGGAGCCAACCTAGAGTGCTTCTTAAACAGCCATTGATTATTCTCATTGCTTCGTTTAGTTTGGTGTCAATCATCTTTACGTGGCAGCTGTTTAGTCAGACTGGGGCGCAGTATTCATCAACCTGGTAGACCAGGCTAAGAGCTGATGTTTTAAGGGAATACGTGTTTGCGCCCCACGTGGTATCACAAAATTTGTGCATTGTATTATTTCTAGTGTTTATTTTAGCTGTGATATTCTCCAGATGTTTTCAATATGAAAGTGTTCGATCCATTGTTACTCCTAGGTATTTTAGATAGGGATTGAAACAGTCCTTGTTCGTTATTCAGGTGGAAATACGACAATTCAGTTTTATTCATGTTTGGGATTAGTCTTAGCGAAATATTTTTCCGATATAGACAGGTCTTCTGATAATATGTTACTAGCTTCCTCTATGGTTTTACTGTGGATAGTAAGAGCTAGGTCGTCAGTATACTCAAATTTTGTTAACTTTGTGCGTTGCATGTCTGAAATATACAGATTAAACAGGACAGTGCGAGTATCGATCCTTGAGGAAGCCCGTTATTAAGTTGTCTCATTTTGATCTTGCTCTTTCCTGTTATTATTTGGAAGGGCCTGTCGCAGAGCATGTTGTTTGGTAAAGTTGTTACTCGGCAGCATGGTATCACATTGAGAAAATTGTTTTAGAAGACCTTGTCTTCAGGCCGTGTCATATGCTGCAATCAAGTCAACATACACCACAGCAGTCTTCAGCCGTTCTTGAAACCCTGCCTCAATATGCGTTGTTAAGCTGAGTACCTGGTCTACACAGCTGCGATGGGGCCTGAATCCAGTCTGTTCAACAGGAGCTTGTCCCAGTATCACTGGGTCTAGTCGATTTAGTAACAATCTCTCTAGAAGTTTGTAGCATGAACTTAATAAAGTTATCGGGCGGTAGGTCTCAGGTAAGTTCTTGGGTTTGTTTGGTTTCGAGACTGAGATTATTTTGGATTTCTTGAGCTCCACTGGGATATATCCTGTTAGTAAGATGTCGGAATACAATTTACTTAAACACATTCTTGTGTGTTTCTCGCAGTTTTTGAGGAATTCGGGGTTAATTCCATCAAAATCAGGAGTCTTACCAGTTTTGTGTCTACCAGTGATTTATCTACCTCTTCTGTGGTGAATGGTCTAGAGTAATGGTGGACTGCAGTTGTTTGTCGGCGGATTGTCAGTTGTTGTTTGCTACTCATGGCTTTAGAGGGAGCTCTAGCTCGTGCAACGATTTGGTCCGCCAATACTTCCGGTGGGTCACGAGCGGGTGGGTAACAGCTACCTAGTTTCATCAATTGGCTCCAGGCTTTGGTGCTACATTTTTGAAGTCTATGTTACCTGTCGTTTTCCCCATTTTTTTGGGTGCTCTGTAGCCAGACGATTAAGGAGCTCGTCGGTTATCTCAGAATCTCCGCTGTTTCGGAACTTCTGATAGAGCAGTTCCATTTGTTTGTTCCATCCTGGGAAGTATGCCCTCCGAAAACCACGGGGTATACACTTTTTTGCTGTTGTTATAACGGTTTTTGCAAATCTGCCATAACTGCTGCTCTTAGGAGCTGCACAGCCTGGGTGTAAAATGAATTATCGGGATTTTAATTCCAGTTTCGAGAACAACGGGATGGTGTTGGCTGTGTGAGAAGTCGTCTAAGACTTTCCTTAATATTCGGATAGGGCGTTTTTGGTATCCTCTGAGACAAAGCAGAGGTCTGGGTTTGTCTCAGTGTTTCACGCAGCCGACCTGAAAGAACTACGTTTTTTGGCGTCAAAGATCAAGTGAAGGCAGTGAGAGTCTGCCCAGTTCACAAGACGATCACCATTTCCATCAGTTGTACGGTATTTCCAAGCAGTGTGCTGACTATTGAAGTCACTTGCGTATATTGCAGGGTGTGGGTAGATATCTAGCACATTGTCAGGCCAGGATGTTTGGGGTGGCTTATAGATAATTAGGGGGCGATTATATAAAGCGATTTTTGTAACTACCTGGTGGACATTTATGTTTGCTGTAGAATGTAATAATACAGCGTTTTCAATATCTTTAAGAATGTAGGTTGCAACTCCATATGATCGGCGGTAGGTGGCTCCAAGCAGGTTCGAAATCTTGAATTTTGCCTCGGCGGCGTTGTTGGTATTCCCTTTCTATATAGGTTTCCTGGATAATGACCATGTCAATATTTTGGCCCAATAAGCGCTTAAAAATGTAATCATTCTTATCTCTGCTAAGTCCTTCGGCGTTCAAAAGGCAAACTCGGATTGTTTTCCTAGATTTTTTCGAGAGTTGTTATTACTGAACAAAATAGGCTAAAGCCTTGAAATTTCTGGTAATGGTAGCTTAAATGTGTCTACTACACACTACATAATGTATGTATTAAATTAAATACAAGTCAATTTTTCCATTGAAGGAGCAATGTAAACTAATACCATTAATTCAACGGAAGATATACTGTGTTCATATCGTTGGAGAATTCTCTTTTTAATACATATTTTTATTTATACTTTGAAGTCGATGTCAAAAATATACGTATTGATATTATATAAGTTATTAATACATAAATATTTCTGTGCAGTTAAATTTTAGGTCTGTGTTATACCTCGTGGTCCAGAAAGTTCTTAGAGATTTTCCATTTGTTGCTCGTTTAACGCTGGTAAACAACAATCTATGTTGTATTAGTAATGTTTATAAATTATTAATTTCTATGGTAATTACAATGTTTACGTTCAGATTCGCAGTGATTTGCCATTATTTAGACAAATTTATTTAAATTGAAAATGTCGGTCGATTATTTGCATTTACGCCACATTATGCATATTTGTTTCAAAAAGAGCAAGAATGCTGTCCAAACAAAAAAAAAACAAGATTTGTGCTTTTTACGAGAAGGGCTTTGTTGGGGAGACTACGGTGCAAAAGTGGTTTGATCGACTGAGGGGCGATTTAATAGGGCAGCGGCAGTTTGACCTTGAAGACCGGCATCGCTCTGGCATTTCTTGAAGCATTTCGGAGATAAATATTATTATAGCCGAAGATCTACACATCACGGTCTGTGAGGTAGCATTAACAAATTTTAATTCGCTGGACTGAATTTTCTCGTGCGACTTTTTACTGGAAAAATATGCTGATTTTGAAGCGGGTGGTAACTGGTTATTGATTATGTTTACAATAACGTGCAACGAAAAAAATCTTGGTTATTGCCAGGATTGGCGGTTTTAAGTATGAAGCTGTCAAAAATTTTTGAAATGGAAAATCTAAAACGGAAGTAGGGGTGACAGGTGTTGATATTTTTCTTCAATAAAGAAGCTATGTTGGCAAAAGGGAAATAACAATGGTAATTACATAATAGACTAAATAAATATTTATATAAACTAAAGTGCCTCACTTTCTTTAAAAAACCCCAACGAACTTTTTGGATAACCCTACATTTTGATTTATACTATTTCTGTATATACGAGGTATATTTTTTAAATCAGGTCCGTTTTTTTAGCAAAAATACTATAAATATCATTCAAATATATTTTTGTCCCATATTTTACATACTTTCTACTTCTTCTACATACTAGTCTACTTTTTCTATTTTTCTACATAATTTCCATTTTTTTTTCAAAGATTTATCATACCGCTCAACAAGTTGTTAAATTCCGCCGTCCAAAAATCGTCCGCCTATGAAGAAACCTAATCCATGACTGTAGTTTTAACTTCTTCGACGTCGTTTAACCGTTGACCACCAACGAACTCCTTTAAGTACCGAAATAAGTAAAAATCACTAGGTGCAATGTTTGGACAGTAAAGGGGATGATCCAGTTCTTCCCATCCAAAATACCTGATTAGACCGTGTGTTTGTGCAGAAACATGTTGCCCTGCATTGTCATTGAGCAAAATTACACAGGAAGACAGTAGGCAGCGCAGTTTTTATTGTATGGCACGCCGGAGTCTTCTCAAGGTGACACAATACGCATCAGAATTGATTGTTGTGTCTCTCGGTATAAAATCCACTAACAAAAACCCTTTCCTGGTCCCTAAAGACTGTTGCTATGAACCGTTGTGCTGTCCGTTTCGCTTTCAATCTTGTTGGCGACGATGTGTATCTCCATCCAGTAGTCATATGAGACACTCAAGTCTCATCATTGTATCGAGTCAAAAACGATAAAGCACAGCCCAATATCTTTGTTTTGTAATCGTATAAACAAAGTAAGCAGTATTGTAATCCACCGAGAACACAATTTTCGATAATTCAGTTTCTCCGAAATAATAGTGTACAAAACTGACCTTGAAACCTGTGGAAATGAATTTTATAACTTTAAAATCGTGAATCCTCGGTTCTCTCGATTTTTTTTGTCACACATCATAAACTAAATCTTCAGAAATCAGAGAAGGTTGGTGAGGGCGTGGCTCATCAAGCACATTAACCCGCCCGCCCTTGAATATTCTCACTCACTTTCGAACTTTACTGTCACTGATAGCATTATCGTTGTAAATCCCCAAATCTGATGATGAATTCTTGCTGCTGCCAAGTTTCTTACACTTAAGAATCAAATTACTGATCATATCTCACAGTCGGCGAGCGACACAATTTTCTTAAACATTATAAACTTCTAGAGCTCACTAGTCAAAAAGACGATACGGCTGCAAATAGCACCTAAACGCGCGCGAAGCATGCTGAAAGAAGACGCGCAAGCGCATTGCAACCATTGCGCGTCATTCTCACTCTCATTCACAAACGGTTGGGTGTGTCAGTCACACACCCAACGGTTTTGTTCTACAATCTCATGTGAAACACACAAAAACCTGCGTCTCCGCCTAAATAAACACTTTTGTTGGTTGCTTGACCGGGAAGGAGCCCCACCTATTCCTTTAACTGGATGACATATGTTTTGTCTCTCGAGGTTCAGACTCTTCAGGGCGCCGACATATACCATACCATCAAGAATAGGGAGACCCTATCCACAGCCAACAACCCATGTTTTCGCCGACCTCCCGTCGGATGGAGTATATATCTAGTGTCTATCTATGTCTGTCATTGATATCTAACAGATGTATCATATCATTTTGTTATAGTAGAAAGTAGCCCATGTTTTTTATAGTTGCTAAAAAATGTCGTCTATTTTTAACATAGATTTGGTCCATTAGAAATATTACGAAAGTATTACGGCAATAAAGCTATGTCAAAAAACATGTTTAGAAGTTGTGTAAGGGCTAGTAATGGAAAAATAAGTAGTGGAAAATGAACCTTATCGAAGAAGACCTTCCACGTCAACAAATGAAGAAATTATTACCAAAACTAAGATTTTTTACTGAGTAATCGCCGCTTAAGTAGAGAAATTAAACTCGAAGAGATTTACCACTAAACACCAAATCAATTTTAAAAATTTCCCGATGCACGTTTTGCATCATCAGGAAATCAGGAAATGATTCCCATCTAATGAGATTCATTTCATTTCGTGATGATGATTGAAGCTCATCTCCGTCATCAGTTTAAATCATTTCTTGACGATGCTAATATAATATCACTTTGAAAGTTTTATAAAACCATACTATCATTTTTAAGTTAATCACTAAAATACTTTATTCATACTATCATTAAAATTCTATATAGAAGCACGAATAAAATTCATCCCACAACTATTTTATTTTGAAATCTCAATTTCATAGGAATTATAAAAAAGTCCTCTTAATTACATTGGTAGAATAAACAATATTACAACCTTGGAGAATTTTATATATGAATAATGAAAACCCTTTGAAAAATATTATAAAAATTAAACCAAGATAGACAAGAAAACAACAAATATAATTAATGCAAATGTGACTTTTTCATTCAAAAAAAGGGCTCAGGTATTCAATTTCGTTAATTTTCATTTTTAGGTTAATGTCTCTCTTTATTGTAACAAAAGCAATTAACGTGAAGGGGGAGAAATCGCATTCTTCTTGCTTGGGAATTCTCTATCTAATTTTTGTTCTTCTAGTTTTAAAAAACGCTCGAAAAATATTCGAAATACCTTTTCTGGTAATTTTAAGGTTATTAAATATTAAATATTTTTCCTATGTATATATATATATATATATATATATATATATATATATATATATATATATATATATATATATATATATATATATATATATATATATATATATATATATATATATATATATATATATATTTGATATACTACTATGATTAAAAAGAATGGTGACTTTTTAAATAAAACACAAAGCATTTATTTATTCATCCTAATTAATTTTTTGTTCTTCGAAATTTCCCCATCTCACTGCAATACACTTATTCTAACGTTTTTTCCACTTTTCGAAACATCTTCTTACTACTTCTTATATTTTCTTCAAAGCAAGTAGTGTACTCTGTAGCTAGCAAGTGATTTCTTGAGCCAAGGGAACAGAAAAAAGTTACGCGGGGTTATATCTGGTAAATGTGACATTTGTGGAATGCTATTTATTGGATATTTAGCGCAAAAATGAACCAATAATTATTATAGTGAGTGATAGAGCGTTATGGTGATGTAAAAACCATGTTTTCTTTGCTTCAGATCGGCCAGTAATGTCAATAAGGTTTCGAATACTTAACCGGCGATTACTCGGTACAAGGTTCTTGGTTTTGGTAATATTTTCTTCACTGGATGATGTGAAAGGTCTTTCTGAATGAGGTTGTTGCTTCTCTACTATGACTAAAGTCTTTGTACCTCTTGTAAAAATTTTTTTTTTGACATAGCTCATCACTGAAACACTTTTTGAATAACAATCCACTGTACTTTTTGACCACAGTAGTAGTTCAGATAATCACATATAGAAAATCCGCCTAGGTAATAAGTATGTATATGTATAAATCCAATCCAATAAGTATTCATTATCGCCTAGGCAATGACAAGAGAATAAAAAAGTCGAAGGTGGTCTATATGCTGAATGCGGTGGAATTTCAAATGCATTGATTTCTTCAAACTTTCTTTTGTTTGTTTGACATAATGGAGTTCGGCTTTATCGAGATGCAAAACAAATCTGTGTTCATTAAAACTGTAATTATTGTTGCAATTGTATTGTGTAGTAGTTAATGATTGGATAGTTTTTGATGACAGGATATTACTAAAGTACACGGTGCTTGCACCACAAGTTTATCCTATGATAATATGATGCTTAAATTTTTGTGAAATCATGTGTTGATCCCCCACCGGTTTTATTAACTTTGACATGAAAGTGAAAATATCATACAACTAAGAAATACACCATATTGGCCTCCGCTAACATTATCACATTGTGCTGATTGACAGACTGCCGGATCTTCAACTTGAATCTCCAAATTACTTTTACATAACCCTTGATATTCTACCTTGAATATTTTCAATATCACATTGGTCGCTTTGAAATTTTGCTTGAAACAACGTTGAAAAATCATTTCAATATCAACATTCCTCTAAATTTATAAAAAAAATATAATAATACTAATTTATAACTGTTTAACAATAAAATATACAGTACATGAAAGAATAATTCAGGAGTTGCAAAAAATATAAAGCACAAGTAAATTTATTTAACTTCAAAAGTTGGTTTGAAAATTCCGCTAATTTTTATTCAATCAAATAAGAATATTTTTTCTTATAGCAGTTTGTTGTCTTTTGAGTCTTATAAAATCGCTTTATGGTTGTACTCGGTTTATAATGTCAAAACATTACACTGTTTTTTTTAAGAAATGTTGACAACTTGAACTAAAATCAGAAGATTAGTTGAACAAGATTGTAAAATTGATGTAATTAAAAAAATGCAAAATTTTTAATATAATTAGAGAAAATAGTTTGGGCAAATGAAAAAAAAACCATTTAGATTTTTCTTGAATGATACTTCTACAAGTTTCTGGCCCTTGCTTTAAGTTTTGTTATATAAGTTTTCTTATATATCATTTCTTTGTACAAAATTTGTAATTATATGTATACAGTTGAACAGCCGAAATATTCCCCGTGCGATATTAATCTAATCGAATCAAAAATGACTAGTCAAATTAGTGCTAACTTTTATAATGGAGTGGTTGGTGCCTCGAAAGACGTACATTTATATTTATCATTTTAAATCCACGATACATTTATTTGTATATATTTTTAATATAAAATTATAAAACGTTCTGTTACAAATCGATATTTTGACGTAAAATTCCGAGTGTGTCAATATACTGTAAAGTTTTACGTTATAAATCGTCGGAGAATTTTGTATATTAAAATTGTACAGACAATTTCAAGTTATCACGAAATTTTAGGGAAATAGCCATTGAATGAAATTGTTTTGTTATTAGTTAAAACAATTAATAAAATTATTTTGGTATTGGTCAAAATCATTATTTTATTTACTCTATCAACATTATTGTTGAGCCATTTTTATATTATGAACATGTTACTAAGCTGTGGGAATATTCGGGCCTTTAAACAGTTGCATTACACATTTATTACAAACGAATCATATAATTATATAAACATATTGTATAAGATATTTTATACTTCCATTTTAGTTCCTTCGGGTAAGTCTGTTATTTTGGCCTTTGCACGAAGTCTGGTTGTTCCAGTAGAAGAAATAACTGGATTATGTTATTTTCTTTTCTTAATAGAATACACAGTTTTCGTTGTTATTTTTAATGATGGTGCAACTCTATAAACAAATATTACGATATGATAATGCAAAATAAGTAAAGCGTAATCAAATTAAGTATTCTTTATATCTTAAATAGTTAAAAGAAGCTCTAAAGGTCCCTTGTTCCTTTTTTCCATTTCGAAATACTCAAACATGAGCAGAAATTGTTGGGCTTACGATTTCAGTATTTTTCCCGACATTATCTGAAATCACACAAAATGTTAAACCAAATATACGAGAATCATTCAAAAAGTCCTTGGAAATTCCAAGAGATGGTGCTCGTGGTATCGGAAATAGTTTGTTTTTAGTAAGCATCAGTATTCACCAGATAGCTGTCAAAGTCTCAGTTATATTCATCAAATGGTTTTATTTTTATTGTCGACTGAAACAAGAAACTTTTTTTTTTAGAAAATGGGAAAAAGTGAATTTCGAGTCGTGATTAAAAACTTAACATAAAACAACTAACAACAAAAAAGCTTAAACACCGAAAGAGATTAAAGCTGAGTTGGATGAAGTTCATGGCACATCTGCCTCTGTGTTTTTAACTGTTTATTATTGGGAAAATGAGTTTAAACGTGGCCATACACCCACAAAAGATGGACATCGTTTGGGTCGTCCAGTGGATGTGACTACTCGCGAAATGATTCACAACAATCCACGACATGGTTTTAAGTAATCGACCAATCAAAGTGCGCGAAATAGTTGAGGCCATAGGCTTATCTTAAGGTACAGTGTTTTCAATATTGCACGAAACATTCGGTGAGAAAAAAATTTCGGCAAGATGCCGCGTTTGCTCTCAGTGGAGAACAAACGCAATCGTGTGGTCGACTCTGAGGCTGTTCTGGCGCTTTTTTGTCCCAGTTTTGATGAGTTTCTGCATCGATGTATAACTGTGGACGAAACATGGATACACTTCTACTCTCCAGAGACAAAGGAACAATCAAAACAGTAGGTTTTTGAAGGCGAACGGGCTCCGAAGAAGGCGAAGACGGTGAAATCAGCTGCTAAGGTTATGGCTACAGTTTTTTGGGATGCATGCAGAATCATCTACACCGATAACTTAGTAAAACGAGAAACAATAACTGGAGAGTATTATATGTCGTTATTACACCGGTTGAGCGAAGAAATCAAGAAGTAAAGTTCGAATTATTACAACATGCACCGTATTCACTGGATTTGGCCCCTCGTGTCTTGAAAAATGGTTCAGCGGACAACAGGAGGACCTTCGGAAATTTTACTTTTTAGACGCCTTAAAAAAGTTGGAGAAACACCTGGAAAAATTGTATAGAGCTAAAAGGAGAGTATGTTAAAAAATAACAAAAAATCTACTTAAAATAATTTGTTTTTCTATCTTTTTCTAAGGACTAATTCGATGACTCTCGTAGATATCTTAAAAGTTCTCACTTCTATATTTACGGCATTATTTTAAAACGATTGTTTATCTGTCAGTATGGTTTTAGAATTAGCCAATATAAATTCCGTTTTTATTAAACATTTGTAATAAAATATCTTTGGTTAGGTTAGAATTATTGAAGGGAATAAAACTATATGAATCTTAGAAATACTTACCGATAACAAAATAATCAATAAAGTAGTTATTATAAGAACTTATTTTACAATAAAACTGGACTTTATAACACAACATTTCACTTAAACACAATAACAAAACAACTGAAATGACAACCAAAACAGGACCGCTGAACTTAATAGAGGAATTTTTAACCAGCGGTGCGAACAAACACCTTTTAATTATTTGTTACTTTCTCTTTCTCCTCCGCTGTAACACTATCGTAATGTAGTGCTCATACTCGAAGACATACGTATTGATATTTTATCTCCTTCTCTCTCGATCTGTAAAGAAAAAGAACATGTCGAGATAATGTCTATGATATAGGCAATCGATGACGACATTTAAGGACGCACGGGTAATCTTTCGCGGTTCAACTGTATCAATGATTTAGCAAGCTTCAATTTCATTTATTTCCATTTTGAGAAAAATATCCCTTTTTGATGCTACAGAAGCGATTACCCTGAAGGGGGAGCCTAAATCTCTTGGGCCTTTTGGGTCTTTTTTTACCTCTTTATATCTATGTTTACTTTGGAATTCCAGCCAGAATTTTTCAAAATATTTTTTGCGTTAACGTTTAGAATGTCCTTAAATATTAAAAAAAAACTTTCCATGATTTAAAATATCAGTGAAGTTAAGTTCAAGTTCCATTTATAAAGTTTTGTTTATTAATGAGATTTTAATATTAATAAATCAACATTCTCTTCATATTATCTTGTTCTACTAAAGAATACAAAATTCAAACATACACATACAAAATACCCAGTGTTTTAAGAAAGGTAATAAATTATCAACTGAAATTATATATACTTGAGATAAATAATATTTTAATGCATATGCATTTGTTTAATTGCTTGACACAATTCTAGATTTTTATTTTGTAGTGAATGCTTATGAGAAGTAAATTATTGTGGATTTTTGAATGTATCTACTGTTCCCTTTAGCTTTGATTGAAATTGAAATTCATAGGCTGGGCAGCATTTCTAGTAATAATTAAACCATTATAAATTAATCATTAACTACTAGTAGCTAAATCAAATCCTAATTTGAATTTAAAATTTTAAGAAATTCGAATTTGAAATCACTTAAAAGAAAACTTACTTAATTATATTTCTAAACAATGCTACAACAGTGGCATATTTTAGGTACGACAGTAGTTGAATGACGAATGTAAAAGTACTTTAAAGCATATGGGGCTTTGCAGCAAAGACACGAGACGTGTATGCATGTGCATTATCATATCGAAGGAGCACTTACTTTTTGGCCAGATATGGACGTTTAGTCTGAATAGTAACCTTCAATAGTCCAGCAGTGAAGTATGGTGATAGTCCTCATATTTGGCAGGTAATGTATAAGAAACACACCACAATTCCATAGTATTGGCGTTTCTTGTTGATAAAACCATTTTTGCTTTCATTACCATACTTTCACCTACTCCGATTCACTGTAGGGACTGCTGCAACAGCTCTGGTTTGTAATGGTGAATTCATGTTTTATCTAGTATTATAAAACGTCGAAGAAACTCAACAGACTTGCGTTTAAATAAGTCTAAATACTTTTGAGAAGCTTTTTTTTAAATTAGTTCGGGCGGAAAGTTTTTTCATACACTAAATAGTTTAATATACCAAGATCTTTACGGCCAGTCCACGTGCGTGTTATGTCAGCAAGCTCACATGGAATCGACATTGTGGATTTTTGTGACGATTTTGTCAATTTTAGTGTTTTTTGGGCGCCCCAAACGTTCAATATCTTTAATAAAAGTACGATCACGTTTAAATTCAGTAGCCCCTTTTCATCGTCGACAATGAATCCTTTAAAGGGGAATATATCTCTTTTTATAGGACCATAAGATATAATAATCTCAAAACAAAGTATATCATAGAATCTCTTAAGCTTTTTTACTTTACTTGCGCCATATCCGTGTTAGGTCGAATACTTTTTGTTTGAACCAAGCTTGTATTTTGAAGATTATTTGTATAAAATAGCTAAAATATGTAGATACGAAATAATAAAAAAATTGATATGAAAAATAATAACATTTCCAAAAAAAACAAATTTCCAGATAAGAACAAAGGGCTCAAAAGGTTCTGACATCGTTCTGACATCGTTCAATGTATACGTACTTCGAATGTCATACGGACGCTATTTGTATTGTTCAGGGACTTGAAAATTTCATTTTAGTTAATAAATGGAATTATCTCATGAGAATTTTCGTGCGATGATTTACTACGACTTTCAGCGTGGATTATCTCAACAACAGTGCATTAGTGCAACAATGATTTACGTCGTTCACCCACGGACGAATTTAAAGGGTCGTCGAAAATCGGTTGTTGTGTCAGAAAACATCGATACTGTACACGAACTGATAAAGCAAGATCGTCATGTGACATACCCTGAGATTAAGGCATCACTGGGCATTAGTACGACAAGCATACACAAGAATTAAAAATGAACATTTTAGCCGTAAAAATGATTTGTAAGTGTTGGATTCCGCATAATTTGATAAACGCTGAAGAAAAGGCTCGTGTTGATTGGTCCATCGAAATGTTCAAAAAATACAATTATGGTGCGTCAAAAGCCGTGTATAACTTCTACACAGGAGACGAATCTTGGACTTATGAGTATGAGCCTGAAAAAACACACACATGCTATATACTCGCCTGCTGAAAAACAGCAGCCGAATGTATACAACAGACACTTCAAATCAAATGGTCGCCTGTTTTTTTGGATAAATGGGCATGTGGCTACAGTGCCACTAGAGAATCATAGAAGAGTCAATTCTGAGTGGTACATAACCATTTATTTGCCAGAAGTCTTTAAAGAAATAAGAAAAAACAACCACCGATGCAGTATCATCCTTCACTTCTGTGTTCTGTCACTTCACTGTGATAACGTGAGCTCTCACACATCGGACCGAGCAACTCAATATTTGATCGGTAAAAACATTAAATTAATGCGTCATCTGCCGTCCTAATTTGGCATCCAACGATTTTTTTTTGTTTCCGTCCGTGAACAAAAAGATGCTTTGGAGATACCTCAATCGGAATGAAGTGCAATGAAAATTGGTTCAGACGTATGCAAAAGTGTATCGATCATCGCGCAGAATATTTCGAAAAACAATAAAACCATTATCAATAATAAATATTTGTTTTTATTTATTATTATGGATGCACAAATAGCAGTCGTAGCGTATTACCCTTTATTGTCATATGTAGCTTACATTACTTGAGTCTCTCTGTCTAAAATCAAATCATTACGCCGCATTTTAAGGAACATTAAAAAAACAAACTGAAATATATATTTGATATAAATAATATAAATTGCTTGTGGATTTCATTTCCAATTTTTTTTTAAATTATATGAACAATTCTAGTATAATAATTAATTTATTTATGTTGCATTTATGTTATTACGTCGTTTATATTTTTTCAAAGCTCCAAGCCGATAAACTGAGTAGCATTTGTTATTAAAATTAGTGTTTCCCAAAGTACCAATTTTACTACCATTAACCAAAGAAGTGAAGTTTTTTTCTATCTAAAAGTATAAACCACATCTATTTCAACATGAATCTCTTTTAAAATTAAAACAAACAATGGTCTAGTTTACATATTTCAATGATTATTTCAACAAAATACTGAAAGTGAATTGAAATTAAATGACAAAACACTAATATAATTAATAAAAATATTTTCAGGGCTAAGAAAACCACCACAGATAAAAAAATGTATTTTCATTTCTCTTGAAGAATAATTGTAGCTTCTCATTATTGTGCAGTTCTTCTTTTTTTATACCTTGAAAATCCAACGAGGAAAATTCGGAATACTCTCTGAGTTACTGTTTTAAATATTTTTTACCTTTTATTTTGTTGTGTGTAAACCCTTTTACGTTGTTTTGTTTATTTACTAGATTTTAAAATTAATAAATCAAAATCCTCTTCATTGCTATTTTACCAAAAAATATTTAGTTTAATGGTAGTGTATAATAAGTAAAGTTAAGTTTTGGGGTTAGAGGCGCATCAGCAACTGAGAAGGCTATTTAGCGATTGGACCTACAGCTTAACGTGGGTTCCAAACCACGGTCATCAGCTACTAAAAACCCCGGTCAGCACCCCCCTCAGGCTATCAACCTTTGGTTTTGTTCTTAACCGAAAGTATCTCAAGAAGCCTACCGACTGGCGAGTGACCAACGCAGAAAACCTCTCAGAAGGCATCCGGCCATACCCAGCCTCGAACTGGCGTGACTGAAGGGTGATTCCTTGTCAGATTTTACACTCTTACCTAGAAACATTCACAAGAATTTTAGAAAAACTTTTTTGGCAAGTACGGGATTCGAACCAGCTCCACATTAAAGGCCGTATCGTAAGGCTGACGCCTCAGACACCACAGCTAATGTGGCTCCTGTAGTGTATAATGGCAGTGTATGCAATCCAAGGATTATATTACATTTTAAAAGTATGAAAATGATTTGTAATTGTTTAAAATGATAAGTATTTCGGAATGTATTTAAAAAATCTGATCCGTATACAAAACATTTATAATTTAAAAATAAGTATTAGAAAATTAAATATTGCCAGGTAATAACAACCTAATAAAATAAACTTAAATAAATTAATAGCCAAAGTTGTTTAAAATAATAATTTAATGCGACGGTTAATTTTGTTTTTAACTTAAAAGTTTTTCTATGCGTGGATCATCATTACAAACACATATAAGCAAATTATTTTCCAGTGATAATAGATGATTTCTATATTAAGTTCTTAAAGCCACCATAGACGAGAAGCTTTTTTCGTATAAGTAAGAAGTAGAGCAGCAAGCGAAAACTTACCTAAATCTTGAGTTAAAAATTCTAGTTGTAGTGTCTTGACGGCCGATATTTCAATAAGTTGGTTGTGAATCTCAATAGGTAATTCAGCAGCTTCAACATTTTAATCAAAGGGATTGAGAATCCATCTTTTTGACAAATTATCATTGCATCCTGGAAAATATTCCAGTAACTGAATTTTCAATTCGTGTAAATAGGTTTTCAGGCTATTAAACACGCGATTAATAACATAATTTTCTAAATCCATATTTCTGGTAATATAATCCGAAGTTAAAGTGAATGCATCAAAACTGCATTTTTCAAGGCATATAATACAAATGCCAAACTTCTTGATGAAGGCATTGACTTTATCTGTCATTGGTAAAATGATTTTGTTACGACCTTGTAAATTCGTATTCAAACCATTCAAATATGAAAATATGTCACTCAAGTAAGCCAATAGTAATAAAGTTTCTCCATCTTGTAAAAACTCTCCATCTTGAAAATGAACAATTTTTATATGCAAAAAAAAGATTTTCAATTTATGTCGCCATTCAGAAAGCCTCGTTAGGTTTAAGAGCCTTTTCCTCGCGACAACCACCTTACTTCAGTATGGGAAAAGCAGTCGTATTTGGCACCCATTTCTTCGCATAATGTGCAAAGCAATCTCTGCAGTGGTCGGCTTATAATAAAATTAACAATTCTCACGGTTTCCGACAGAACATTTTTTAAATTATCCAGCATCTTTTTTGTAGAAAGCGCATTTCTGTGAAGAAAGGAGTGCGCCAATTCCATATGTAGCATAATGTCTTTTAATTTTACTATCACACCACTGTTCTTCTCCGTTATCACTTTCGCGCCATTAAAACCTAAGATTTCGTTTTGTGTTGCATCAGTAAAAACTTTAAAGAGCCATACTTCGGTTGCACGACGAGGGACTGATTTGCAACATAGCATATTTTCTTTAATTGACCCCTCGCATTCGTATTGGACAAAATACAAAAATTGCGCCAAGTTCACCAGGTGTAGAGTGCAGTGCTTTTGAGCGCATCGCAGTGAACGTGAAATGCAGCGTAAACACACTCGTGGTATTTTATAAGCCATTTAAAAATAAAAACGATTCTACATAAATTACGATAATGAAAAAAGGATGAATCATGGCTGTTGTTGTAATATGTTGTAGTGAGGAGGTCGCAACGTTTTTTTCTTAACTTTTAGGCTATTTAGTGGGTCATGACACTAAAAAGATTGAGAAACGATGACCTACATTATCACAAGCTGATTGTTAGCCTGAATCAAATAAATAAAAATTGAAATACAAACTAAATTTGTATTTAAAACTATAAGCTCCAGATATATCAATCTGATATCACTTAAAGAACAAATTATATTAACATTTTAAAAAAAATCTGATAGTAAATTCTGTCATGCTATACAAATTTCAAAAGTTATATGAATAAAACAGCGAAAGTGAAAGTAAGTCTAATAATAAAAAGGCTAATATAATTAATGGTAATCACCTGAGATGAAAAACATAAAGCTAAATTTATTTATATTTTGCTTAAATGATAATTATACAAGCATCTCCTTTTTCTTGTAGAAAGCTAGACATTTTATAACAAGCTTCAATTTAATTCATTTCCATTTCTAGGGGAAAGGTTTTTTGTTCTTATTTTGAAATTGTTGCTTTAATTAGAAAATAAACAGAACCGATTAGTGTGAAGGAGGAAATATTGTGTGCCTCTCTCTAGGACTTTTTATTTCAGTTTTGGTTTCAATATTACTTTGGAAATCCAACCGAAAATATTCAGATTATTCTCTGCTATTAACATTTTAAAAATCTTTAGATATACAATTATCCTGTATACTAAAATATTGTTCTAGTTGAAATTTGAATCAAATATAATATTGCTTATTTAAGATATTTTTAAATCAATAAATCAAAATTCATGTTCAAAGAAATGTTCTAAGAAAACCATTATCTGGTTCTTATTAGCAATAAATTAAAAATATTCAGAATACTCTCTGAGTTAGTATTTTTAACGTTTCTAGATATAAAAATACCTCTCGCGTGTTAATCGACATAATTAAATTTTAAAATCCTCTGACATAGTTTTTGTTTATTTACGAGATTTTGAAATTAATAAATCAAAATTCCCCTTATTGTTATTATATACAAAAATTTTTTGTTGTGTGGTAGTTTATCATTACAGTCTTTTGTCTAGTAAAATTTGTTTTGTTTTCAGTGTATAAAATCCAAGCATTTGAATCAGAATCCCGCCATTTAATAATTTTTTAACGCCATATGTCAGCTTCAAAACTAGGTATAATATATAAACCTGCTTGTAAATATGACATGAAAAATCAGTTGCAGAAGGGATGTCGTTCGAAAATCAAACATATAAAGGAGTACCTTATTTTTAAGTTTCAACTAAAAGGAAAATACGCGATAGCATATAACATGCTTTATGTGTTTCGGGATATAATACTGTTTTGTACAGTACAGTTATTATATTAAAATTTATAAACAATCTGATAGTAAATTCTAATAAATTATATTAAAAATTATAAACAATCTAATAGTAAATTCTGCCGGATTATACCAGGTTTTTCAAATTAGCAGTTTCTTTAATTCTTCAATAAAACACATATGGCGTTGTGAATTTGCCTAGGTCTAGTTTCATTTTAGAAGTGTAATGTATGACATTTATAAAAATGGAGTCATACACAATACAATAACGCCTTAAAATTGTTGAATTATTATATGAAAATGGACTTTCAGAGAAAAATGTTTTTAGAAAATTATGTCATAATTACGGTTTGCACAATCATCCATCTGAAAGCATTATCATATCATCAAAAATTTCAAAAAACTGGTTCGGAGGAAGATAAAAGAAGAGCAATATATAGTCGTAGTGGTCGTTGAGTGGTCTCAAGAGCATATTGATTGGGTACGTGAAAGTGTTGCTGAAGACCAAGAAATTTCCATTAGTCAACGTTCACAACAATTTGGACCCAGTGAATCCACAACATGGCGTATTTTACGAAGTAATATAGCTTTGAATGGATATAAGGTTCAAATATCATAGGCGACTGGATCATTCGTGCATTTATCAATTGGATCAAAGAACAAACAGATCATTTTTCTCAAAAAATCATCTTTTAAAATTGCAGCACATTTTAAAATAGGTGGCTATATTAATAAACAAAATTGCCCGATTTGTGGTGACTAACCTTTAGATTCTAAGTATAAATGGTGTTCGATATCACCAGATGATAACTGGATTTTTGTGGACTGAATTGAATAATATTGATCGGAAGGTTATGTGATTTCAACAGGATGGCGCTACACCTCACAGTGCTAATGAAACAATTGATTTGTTGAGAGAAAAATTTCCTGCACGAGTTATTGCAAGAAACGGTGATGTTAATTGTCCACTAAGATCATGTGATTTGGCACCATTAGATTATTTTCTTTGGGATTAAGTGAAAAATCAAGTTTATAGGAACAATGATAACTGTATTTTTGTGGGTTGAATTGAATAATATTAATCTGGAGAATATGTGGTTCCAACAGGATGGCGCTACATCTCACTGCGCTAATAAAACAATTATTTTATTGTGAGAAAAATTTCCTGGAGGAGTTATTGCAAGTAACAGTGGTGTTAATTGGCCACCAAGATCATGTGATTTGATAACGTTAGACTTTGGGATTACGTGAGTAAGAGTAACGGTTATGCCAAAATGTCATCCAAAATTTTGACAAAAAGGTGAACCTCTGTGGAGCTGCAATAGATGTCACACCCTTTGTTTTATTCAAGAATTAAAAAAATCGCTCTACTTCAACGACCAACATTAGGGTGTAACTTATATGCACAATTTTTTTTTGTCGAAAAAATGTTTTTGGAATTATCGAAACGCATATCTTCTATTTCTTTCTAATATACTAAGCTATTCTTAAATACAACATTTTAACTTCTTAGGTTAATATTAACCCCTGCCGACAGATCCCCAAAGATTACGTAAACTGCTGTTTTTGAACACTTAATTATGTGTAGGTAGGTCATCGCAAGTATGCATATCTTAAGTAACTATTATTTAAGAGACAAGTTTAAGTTATGGATTTAATCATATTGACAAACAAAATAATACAACTCTTCAGGATACGTCCTTTTTAAGGTCTCTTTTTTACAGTCTGGATACATCTTTCTGTTCTTGTATACAGCGTAGTAAAAACTATTTTTGTTCTTCTTCTGCAGTAATCAACCCGTGGGAGTTTTGAATGAACTTAACAGCTTTTTCAGCTGTATTATTTAATGCTTTTAAGCTAGAAACCGTCTTTTTTTTAAATATGTTTTTGATCACGAAGATATGTTTTCTTTTAGGAAACTGCTGTCAATTTTTAATCGCGAAAACAAATTTTTGCTCTTGATAGAAATAAAATCGCTCTGAGATTTCCCTAAAACAATAGTAATTAAAAATTAGTATCGCACTTAAATTGACAATTTAATTAAAATAACAGTGAACTTAAAATAATAGATCAAACAAAACTCTCACCATATAACGAAACAGACATATATTCTTTCGATGGAACATATCTCTTCTCAAAATCATATGTACTTTCTCTTTGTCAGTTAGCTATATTACTGACCTTACTTTGTTCATCAGCTTCATCCTCAAAGAGTGATAATACGACTATTTCCTCTGATAAGTACCACAAATGTGGACTGAACTTGCTCAAAGCCACTTTAAAAATCGATTTGTCAATTGTTTCATATTCTTCCAACGTCTTTAAAAAACGCAAATCTTGATAGGGCGCCTTAACTGCCAAGCTACATTTAAGCCAAGGCTTTGCATAAACTGTCACAATGAATAAACAAACATCTTATAGCGCCTGTTTGTCAGTAAGTAAATAGCTTTTGCTATCCATCGGGCTTGATGCGTTGCGCTAGAAGGCCTGATTTCAATTTTTCTTTCATTATCTCCTCCCAAAAAAATAATGGATAAATCGATCAGTTTCCGATAATCGTCACGTACGATGGATTTTTGCAGTTCATAAGTAAAACACGTCACCAATCCGTTAAGTTTCGTGTCACAAAGATGCTGTTTGACAATATCAATGTTTTTTTCGATAGCCTTAAGATTAATGTTCTTCAAGTGCTCTCTAAACTTATTGAATAGTGGAATATCGGGACTGCTAGTGACTTGGTGGATCTTTGATTCAAACACACTTTTATGAACTAATTCATAAACATGATGGCGGCAAGCAAAAAGTAACTATTTTCGTTCCAGTTTTTGTTGTAAAATTACGCAAGCTCTATTCAAGCTCCCTGTATTAGATGATGTATCATAGCACATTATTTGTATCTTATTATTTAGATTACAGTCATACAATGCGTTAGAAACTGCTTTGGCTTGATCTTTGACAGAAGAACTCTCCATTTAGGTACGGCAAGAAGTTGCTTCTTCTCTTCAAATTAAATAAACATCGGCAAACGTTATTCTTTAGAACTTCTCACATCCAGGCCAGGTAATAATTTTCCATATCAAAAAACAGTAACTAACTCGGACACATTATTCTTAAAATCGGCTTTTATTGATTCAGCTCACCTTGAGACTCACCAGAGAGTAAATGACAAATGGCTAGAGGGCGCGATTCCTGCAGCGCAGCTTGTTTGAACATGTTTTCCGCGCAAGTCGGCACTGGCTGCAGCGCTCCAAAATAGAGCGCACCAATTTTTGAGTGTTTTAGGGTCGAATAAATAAAACTAGAACCTATGCTTTAGAAAATAAAAACTTTGAAAAACAAGGGACACCCTCCCCTACATATTTCAAAAGTTATTTGAATAAAACAGTGAAAGTGAACGCAGATCAAACAACAAAAATGTTAATATAATGACAATATTTACATGTTGAAAACATTAAAATGCACCTGAGATAAAAAATAAAAAGCTAAATGTATTTAGATTTTGCTTGAATAAAGCTTTAACGTTTTTCACATGGTTTTTGTTTTAGAACTAGTCATTTTAGTTTCAATATCATTCATTTCTATTTCTAGGTGAAAGCATTTTTTTTACTGTTTTTAAATTGTTGTCTTAGTTGGAAAATAAACAGAAGTGATTAGTGTCAAGAGGGAATTGTGTTCCCGTCTCGTGGGACTTTTCTTTCAGCTTTTGCTTTATTATCACCTCAGAAATCCACTCGGAAATATTCAAAATATTCTCTGCATTAAGATTTTAAAGGTCTTTAGATACAAAACACCACTAGTACTAAAATATCCATCTAATTGAAATTTAAATTCTTTTATATATTGGGTTGAAAGTTGGTCCCATTTTTTTAACATAATTGCTTTAAAAATCCACGTACTAAATGTAATCAATATATTATATGCCGTTATCTTCAATGACATCTCCATTCCTTTGGTAGCTGCATAATTCTACGCTCATGAAACTTCTGAGTTTTCTGCTTAAAAATAATTGAATGTGTGATTTTTAGAAAGAATCCGCTGAAATTTCTGCTGTCAAACAACATAAAATATTTTCAAGTGTGAAGTAGAGGACATTTGGGTTTTGCCATGCAATTTCATCTAGTCTCAAAAAAACGAGACGAACTTTTACTTCGATAGAATACATTTATGCTTCTTGCTCCAATGATTTTTTTTAAGAAGTAAATTGTCTTATATTTAAGAATGTCTTCACTATACATTTTTATGTTAGATTAAAATTAATTGCCATAACTTGAGTAGAAATCAAAAACTAATTTGTACCTTAATATATAAATTCCAGAAATCTCAATCTGATATCAGTTTTAAAGTAAGTTCTATTATTAAAATGTATAAAGAATGTGTTAGCAAATACGAGGGTTGCATATATGTTTAGTGGTAAATCTCTTTGAATTTAATCGCTCAAAAATACAATGCTCAAAAAAATACAATCGTGATGCGTCAAAAACCGTATATAACATTTACATAGAGGAGAAATCTTGGAGTATGAGCCCGAAAGTAAACAGCAGCCGACTGTATGGGCCTTTCAAAATGAGTTTAAACGTTTCAAAAAGTTTAAACACAACAAAACGCAAGAAGCACTTCGAACCAAATGGTCGCCTGTTTTTTTCGGATAAATAGGGCTGTGGTTACAGTGCCGCTTTAGAATCGTAGAATGGTAATTTCTGAATGGTACACATTTAGTTTGTACACATTCGATTTGTTTGCTAGAAGATTTTGAAAAAATAAGAATAAACAACCAGCGCCACAGAATTATTCTTCACCATGACAACGCGAGCTCTCACACATCGGACCGAACAACTCAATATTTAACCGGTCAAGACATCGAATTGATGGGTCATCTGCCGTAAAAACCTGATTTGGCACCCAAATGATTTCTTTTTGTTCCCGTCTGTGAAGAATAAACTACGTGGTCAACGATTTTCGACGTCAGAAGAAGCGGTTGTTGCGTTCGAAATGCATGTTTTGGAGCTACCTCAATCGGAATGGAAAAAGTGCTAAAATTGGTTTAAACGTATGTAAAAGTGTATCCATCATCGTGGAGAATATTTTGAAAAACAATAAAACCATTTTCAATGATACAAATATTTGTTTATATTTAGTATTCCAGATACATAAGTAGGAACCTTCGTATTGCCATGCTTTATATACATATCTTAAAAATTATTTGAATAAAATAGCCGGTGAGCGCAAGTGAAATGACAAAAAAAGTTAATATAATTAATGAAAATATATTCATGTCGAATTAAATAATCCTTTTATGAAAAACAAAAAGCTAAATGTATTTAGATTTGTTTGAATGCTAATTATCTAAGCTTCTTTTAAGTTCGACTTTTGTTAATTTTTTTCAGCAGTTTTTTTGTAGAAAGCTAGTGATTTGAACAACATTGAACAACATTCAAGTTACTAATCTTAAAGAGATTTACCACTAAACACCAAAACACTTTTTTGAACTGCTCGACGCACGTTTCGCTAACCATGTTAGCATCATCAGGAGATGATTTAATGTGATTAAATGTGATTAAATCATCTCCTGATGATGCTAACATGGTTAGCGAAACGTGCGTCGAGCAGTTCAAAAAAGTGTTTTGGTGTTTAGTGGTAAATCTCTTTAAGTTTAGTGCATCACATCAAAGGTTCCAATAGAAGAATTAACCTTGAAGTTAATTAACTTCGATTTTTTGGCGAAAGTTCATTTTTATTGTTATTTAGAAACTGTAGCCTTAATTGGAAAATAAGCAGAAGCTATTAGTGTGGACAGGGAAATATCGTGATCACTTGGGCTTTTTCTTTCAGCTCCTGTTTAAATATCACCTTGAAAATCTACCCGGAAATATTCAAAATATTCTTTGCGTTAACATTTTAAATGTCTTTAGATATAAAAACATACATATAGTTGAAATTTAAGTCCTTTTATATTAGTTTTGTTTATCTTACAGATTTTGAAATTAACAATCAAATTTCCCCCAAAAATTCAAATAAAATTGCATTTTATATTTGTAATTAGTAGATTATCCTCAATGTATGAAATCCAGAAATTACCATGTATTTTAGGAAATGTAAAAAAAACATCAGCTGATATTTTATATACAAAAATATCTTATTGCGAATGCTTTTGACTCACACACACGCGCTTAATTTTGTTTCAATAATCAATTCTTCTATTGGAAACTTTGGTGTGAAACTTTAATATCAAAAGCATTTTCCATCACTCAGTCTAGAAAGATTCAATAGAAAAAACCTGATGATGCTAATTAACGTGCTTTTCGCTAATTCGTTCGCGAAAGTTAAAATTTTCTTAAAACTTTAATTTTTATCGATATTATAACTAAAATATAAATTAATCATTAACTACTACAAACTAAATGAAATAATAATTTGTAATTCAAATTACAAGCTCCAGGTATTTCAATTTGAAATCGATTTTTTTAACTGAGGTAGCTGATGCGTTCATTCAGTTGAAGCGATAGGTTGAAGCGATTCAGGTGATGCGATATTCAGTTGAAATAAATAATTATTTATTTTAATTGAGGTAGCCGATACTTGATAGAAATTAATTTTAAGTAAATAAGCAAAGATTAATATCTAAAATTACCAATATATTTATAGAGTAACATAATAGTATTAACTTTTTAGACTTAACAATTATTACAGAAAACAATAAACATAATTTTGCTATTTTTCATAAATCATTATGTACAGATTTATTTATACACAACAAATCTTTTTATCTTTATTCACAAAATATATATATATATATATATATATATATATATATATATATATATATATATATATATATATATATATATATATATATATATATATACATACATATACAGTGTGTGTATGTGTGTGTATTTTCCTTTTTTTATATACAACAAACTGAAATAATGAT
>JARFXV010001673.1:45000-155723 GCA_031761425.1 Cosmopolites sordidus
TCCGGGTTGTTTTTCTAATAAGGAACTCGCTCTGTTATAAGGTTATTACGACTTGCACCTGATTATGACGGTGAAGTCCGTCTGGGAGAGTCTACCATATGCTCTTACAATATGTTGGATAGTCTCAGGCTTTTCGTGGCATTTCCTACAAGTGTCATTTGATACACCTGCATCCTTAATTATATATTTTTGGTAGTTCTTAGTGTGTACGACCTGATCCTGAATTGCACACATAAAGCCTTCAGTCTCCTTAAAAAGACCTCCCTATGTCAACCAGGCGTTCAACGCACTCTTGTGGACTTCATGCCGGTCAAGACCATGGGGGTGTCTACCATGTAGAGACATATTTTTCCACTCTTGTATAATTATTCCAGTTGTCTGAATGCTCTCATTTTGTCGTTCCATTTGTTTAAAATTCTGAGGCGTATACTTATCACCAGCTAAACACACGATGACATATAGTGGACATTCGATCGTTCTTTGATGGAAATATGTGCTTAAACTGGATATTTGTTTTTCATGTAGGTTACATATATTTATAATACCTCTCCCTCCTTCAATTATTGATAAAGTAAGTCGTTTTTTACTACTGCGCGGGTGGTGTTTCCAATATTTCGTTAGTGTAGTTCTAATTATTCGTTGTAGCCTTTCCAACGAATATATATATATATATATATATTATATATATATATATATATATATATATATATATATATCTATATATATATAGATATATATATATATAATATATATATATATATATATATATATATATATATATATATATATATATATGTATATATATATTATATATATATATATATATATATATATATATATATATATATATATATATATATATATATATGTATATGTATATATATATATATATATATATATATATATATATATATATATATATATATATATATATATATATATATATATATATATGTATATGTATATGTATATATATGTATATGTATATATATATATATATATATATATATATATATATATATATATATATATATATATATATATATATATATAATTCCAAACAAATATGTGAAATATGTATAGCAAAAGTGTTTATAGCTTTTACTATATTTCTACTGTCTTATTATTATTATTATTATTATTCACGTATGAACCCGGTGGACCACGCGAAGTACAGTTTGAGATGTTTGTTGTTGTTAGCCTTCCTTTGCGCCCATGCTCATTTCATTCTTTCAATATGAGCTTTTTTCCTTTCATCAGACCAAGTTATTCCGGTCTTCCTACATTTTTCTCTCTGGCCAACCTCCCAAACGTTAACCTTGTGTCTGAAATAGTTTCTATCCTGAATTTCACTTTGTAAAATATTTGCTGATTTTAGGTCCTCTTTAATTACAGCAATCCGTTTAATTACTTCTACTTTAGCTCTACTCCTATTTTCATAAAGTCCATCTATTTGTCAAGTTTACCTACTAGGATTCATACGTTTTATGTGTCCGTAAACTACTTTTTCTCATATCGCTATGTCTATCTGTCTATTGTTTGATTTCTTGGTTTTCTCGAAGTCGGTATGTTGTGCTATTTATTTGTTTGGGGCCTAAGATTTTTCTTATAATGACTCTTTCTTTCTTTTCAATCTCCTCGATGTCTTTCTTTCTATTCAAAATGAGCGTTTCTGCGCCGCATAGACATTCTGGCTTAATAACTGTGTTGTAATGTCTCAGTTTTGTATTTTTAGATATGCATTTTTTGTTGTAAATATTTTGTGTAAGTCTCAATGCAGTTTCCATTTTTTGACATCTACCCTTATTGGTCGCTTTTCCCAACCCGTTTTTCATGATTATTTCACCCAAATATTTGAATTGAGAGACTCGCTTGATGTTACCATATTTTATTTTTAGAAATGGGCTTCTTAGTCTGTTGCAGGTCATGTATTGTGTCTTTTCAAAGAAAATTTGATGTCCTACATTTTCTGCTGTCTCTTTTAGGATTTCAATCTGTTTTTGTGCCATTAATATATCTTGAGCTAAAATTGGTAGATCATCAGCAAATACCAGACAATCTATTTTGATGTTGGTTCTCCCCAGCGTAATGGGCTGGTCAATATTCAAGGCCGATTTTTTTCACGCCACTCTTATATTACTTTTTCTAGAACACAGTTAAATAAGAGTGGCGAGAGTCCATCCCCTTGTCTCACTCTAGTTTTAATTTCGAAAGGCTTTGAAATGTCACCCATGAATTTAACTTTTGACCTTATGTTAGTTAGTGTTGCTCTAATAATTACCAGCGTTTTCAGACCTTGTTCTTTTAAGATTTGGAATAAAGATTCGCCGTCAATAGAATTATATGCTTTTTTGAGATCCACAAATATAGAGGCGAGATTTTTATTGTATAATTTTTGATGTCTTAGGATCTACTTTAGATTCAGGATCTGCCCGGTTGAAAACCTGCTTGATATTCATCAATCTTAAGTTCTAACTGTTCCTTTGCTCTGTCTAGTAGACAATGAGATAGAATTTTGTAACAAACTGGGAAAAGAAATATCCCTCTATAGTTGTTTACATCCATTCTATCTCCTTTATTATGATGTGCATGGAATTAGACCATCTTTCCAATCTTCCGGAATCTGTTGGGTTCGCCAAACTTCTTGTAGAATTTTGGTTATTTCCTTGATTGGACCTGGACCAGCGGATTTTAAAAGTTCAGCAGTGATTCCATCTTCACCAGAAGCTTTATTATTTTTAAGTCGCTTTATTTGTCTAATTATTTCATCTTCATTCGGTGGTAATGAATCAGGGTTTGTTTGTTTAGGGTTTACTGTTGGTAATTTCTTTAAGGGCTCAGGACAGTTTAGTAGTTATTCAAAATATTTCTCAAGTTCTTTGAAATTATCTTGGTTATTTAGAGCTAATTGTCCGTTTTCCTTTTGGAAGCAAATACATTAGGGTTGATAGCCTGTTAATTTAGTTTGAAATGTTTTGTAAAAGTTTCGGGTGTTATTTTTTTAGTTTCATTAACTTGATTGTTTTAATATTTTCTTTTAGTTTGTCTAATTAACTTCGAGGTTTCTTTTCTTACTTCCAACAAAGATGTTATAATTTATTGTTGTTTTTTTGACTGTTCCAATCTTTGAATGCTTTATTTCGGCTTAATACTGCTTGCTCGCAAACTTCAATCCACCACGGATGTTTTCTACGTTTTAGTAATGGGACCAACTTTAAGGCTGTTTTAATATTTTTTTGTTTCAATTATTGCCAGTTCGGTGCTGGTTGTTTATCAAGCTCTTCTGTTAGGGTTGGTTTTATTATAGTAGGGTCGAACTTTGGCATTAGCAGTCCCTTTTGATTAAGTTTTCGAGGTTTTAAGCTAAGTTTGATTTTAGTCAAGTAGTGATCCGTGTCTATGTTATCTTCTTTCCTGACTTGAACATTTAAAATCTCTTTATAATTGGGGTACGAAATGGCAACATGGTCAATTTGAAATTTACCCATGTACGTGTTTGAGCATCTCCAGGTCTTTTGTTTTGTTATTATCTTCTTAAAATTGGTTGAGGTTATTTTTATATTAAACTGCGAACATAGTTCAACCAATCTTCTACCATTAAGGTTAGTCCATTTATGAGCCGGAAAACTGCCGACTGTTTTCCTGTACCTTCCTTCTTTCCCAAGTTGAGCGTTGACATCACCCAATAGGATTTTTAAATGGTTAGAGGGAATTTTAGAGATAGTTTTTTTCCAGAATTTCCCAGGACTTAATTACTTTTTCAGGATTAGATTTATTTTCTTCATTAACTGGGAGGTGTGCATTGATTAATGTATAGTTTTTGTTAGCACACTTGAGGGATAGTCATAAGTCGATTATTTACTGGATGGACATATAGAGTTATAGAACCTAGTTATAGAACTAGTTATAGAACATATTTATAGAACCAAGAATGTTTCTTGAGATAGCAAACTGAGACTGAAAGTAACACCGAGATGTTGTGTATTTTTTACTATTCTTTTGTCCTTTTTACTTTTTAAAAGTCTGTAGTTGCCGAATTGCAAGGTGTTCCTGGTTTCTTGCAGAGCTAAAATTTGGATTTTTTGCTGATTCAATATGTGCCCCAATTCGTGTAGTTTTCCTGGGCGCAGGAGAGAATTGATATTTACCGTTCCAAAGAAAGTTTTTGTTTTCAGTTTCGGACGTTTGCCAGAGGTCTCTGACTCCCTCTGAATGATTTTGCGTTTAGGCCCGTACGCCCTAGAATCCGAAAGTCCGATTGTACCAGCAAATCTGGCAGAGGATTGTTTACCTCCTGGGGTAATTTTGTAATTACTAGCACTGTTCATCTTGTACATTGAATTAAAGGTTTGAACCATGACGGTTCAGAGGTTAAGACTAAAGGAGTTAGTTCCAGAATTTACATATCAGCAGTACCACTGGTGAACAAACGCTGACCACTCAACCGCTTGATACAAGTCAGACGCTAAGTAGATTTAGTTTTTTTTTATTATTTTATATATAATTAGGAAAATCATACTGTCTTGGTCAGCTTTCGGGAAACCTACATATACACTGAAAAACAACTGGCTGTATTGCAGCACGATAAATGCATCTTTTCTGTTCTAACACACCTACAAAATCTAACTTGGACAAAATAGAAACAATGGAGGAGAAAAAAACCATGGAGCAAAAACACAAAAATAATTGGAGAGAGTTATGATAAGATTATAGTTGTCAGACCAACAACCAAATAATTCAATTTAAAGCAATAAAATAATTTAGGGTGTGAGAGAGCATGTGGCTCAACTTCAGTGGAGTCTTGCTGGTACTTAACAGAGATAGGTGGAATGACTTGAGGAAGTCCTGTGCACAAAGTTAGACGTAATGAAGGGCAGCAGATGAAGAATAAGAGTAATACCATACAAAAATACTGATGGTAAGCCAAGCTACAGACATCTAATTTACGACAGATGATCACCCTTGCGGGCAAGGATTATAAAAGAGAAGCAGGGTTGTGTCTATTTGATCGTATTAATTATCAATATACAATAATTAACTGTATTATTAAATACATCTAGTACGAGTAGACGAACTATGTCTGGTTCGATTACTAGGATAAAAATTTATCCCCATCACTAAACAGGTTTCGTTCTTATGAACTCGTTAGTTAAGCTCCGATGTTTTTGATGTAATTAAACCAGACCCAGTATTACCTGTATTTAATAATACAGTTAATTATCGTATATTGATATTGATAACACAGGTTGACATGATGTTTGTAAGATTGATGAGAATGCTTTTTTGCGTATCATTTAGGTAGTAATTAAAACAGCTTTTCATAAAAATGGTCTAGCACATCCCATTTTTAAGTACATGGTTCTCCTTTATATCATTGGATCATTGAAATTACTTATATCTGACTTTGGACTGGGCAATATAGGAATTACTACAATACCGTAGAGGAGGTCTTTCCTTGGTATTCTACGAACCTTCAAGAGCAGTTTTATTGTTTTCTATGGTTTAGTTTGTATCTATTTCGTTTGCAGCACAGTCAAGTATTTAAGTCGATTTTATATAAAATGGCAAATTCTAATCGTGGATTTTGCAAAAATCCACAGGATAATTTGTGTTATATAGTATATGCGGACGATTCATTTTTAAAGTCACATCTATATTCGAGGAAGTTAAAAAACCTATATTTAAAATTTTAAGTGGCAAATTGGAGATCAAGATAAAAGTGGGGCTCCTCATTTTTGCTGAGTGAGTTGTCACGTAAATTTAGTGCAGCGGATGAATCGCAAGTAAAAATCTATGCTGTTTGCTGTTCCTATAGTGTGGACAGAACCTACTGACCATGTAGGTGATTGCTACTTTTGTATCACTAAAACAGAGGGAATTTCAAAATAACAAAGGGACAAAATTCAGTATCCAAATTTGCCTTTTGCACCTAGGACAGTTCCTCATAACCAGGTACTATTGGTACCGTTGTGTCGGTGATTCTAATTCTTTATCAGGATCTGATCTACAACTTCCTGAGAACACCAGTTGTAACCCAACATTTTTAACAACTATCAGTAAACCTCACTTAATAACACACAATGAATTAAATTATTTGGTACGCGACCTGGGATTGTTAAAACAAAAAACGGAATTTCTTGGTTCCAGACTTCAACAGTGCAACATGTTAGATAAAAAGGCAAGTGTTTCACTTTATCGAAAACGAAATGTAACAGTTTCAAGTTGTTATAAAATGGAAGGATCACTATGTGTTTGTTGTGATATTGATGGTTTAACGAAGGAGCTTAATGTGGAACGTGTACTTTTCGAGTGTCATATTTTCATAGATTTGTCAAAATAAAGCCTAAAAGCAGTCTCGATTCGTAATGGAAACAAAAACTCATTTATTTCTTTGGTCGCTTCAGTGACAATGAAATAAACCAATCACAATTTAACAACCATACTAAATCGCGTTAAATATGAACAGTATCAGTGGGATATTTGTGAGAGTTTAAAAGTTATAGGTATATTGCTAAGACTTCAAGGAGTTTTTACAAGGTATTGCTATTTTTTGTGTATATGGGATAGTAGGGCAACAAAAGAACATTGCAGTAAGAAAGATTGGCCTCATAGAACTTCTTTTGAACCTGGTAATTCAAACACAAAATATGCCCCCATTGTTAACCCAAAGAAGGTGTTTATTCAACCTCTCCATATTAAGCTTGGACTAATGAAAAATTTTGTCAAAGCCATGGACAGAGAAGGTAATGGTTTCTAGTACCTAAAATAAATATTTACTCAATTAAGCGATGCAAAATAAAAAGAAGGCATGTTTATTGGACCTCAAATAAGAAAGTTTCTAGGTGATTTCCATTTTCAAGAAAAATTCAATGAAAAGGAACTGGTGGCTTGGAAGTATTTTATAAGTATAGTGAAAGGATTTCTGGGCAACAAGAAAGATAAAAACTATAAAAACCTCATAGAACTATTGAAAGCCTATAAAATACTAGGATGTTGCATATCCTTAAAAATGCATTTTTTTACACTGCCATTTGATTTTGAGCGACGAACAAGGAGAGCGGTTTTACTAGGACATCAGGATGATGGCAGCAAGCTGCTGGTTTTTAAAAAGAGATGATGCTGATAAGAGGAAAAAGTGAAAGTTTTTGTCTCTGTATGATATCTCATGTAATGTACTTTTTATTCACATAATCCTCAATAATGTTTTTGCATAAATTTAACATGTTTTACATTTCTTTGCCGGTTGCGGTGGTTTGGATGGTAAGAGCAGCGGCTTGCCGCTGCTGTGTCAAAACTGCACTGGAGCGGTAGTGGGTTCAATTCCAGCGCTCGGATGGTTGTTTTTCTTTCTTTCTTCTGTCTGTTTACATTCTAAATGTTTGTGATTGTTTCTAGGCAAGAGTGTAAAATCCGACTACGAATTACCCCTCAGTCAGGCCACTTAAAGGCTGGGTAAGGCCGGATGCCTTCTGAGAAGTGTTCTACGTTGGTCACTCGCCAGTCGGTAGGTTTCCTGATAGACTTATGGGTAGGCACATAACCAAGGGTTTATAGCCCGGGGGGGGGGGGGGTGTTGGCCTGGGTTTGTCGGAAGCTGATGACCGTGGTTCGGAACCCACGTTAAGCTGTAGGTCCAGTCGCTAAATAACCTAGTTGCTGATGCGCCTCTAACCCTAACACTTGACCTTTACCTTACATTTCTTTATTAAATAAATATTAGATTGTAAAAATATGTCGTATCTATTTTTCTCCCCACCACCGACCCCCTGTAAAAAAAACTGTACGTACTACATTAATTAGCTTATCATTTTCGGATTTAGGACCTATTTTAATCAATATTACCTCAAAAAAGTTAAAATTTGTTGACCATTATAATTATTGTGTATTGATAATTATTACGATTAAGTAAACCGAACTAGGCTTCTCTTTCATAGCAACATATGTGTATAGGCGATGTGTTGGAGCAAAAGAAATTCTGTTTCAATAGTGAACGTAGGCAAGTGTTTAGGCGATGCATTGGAGCAAAATAAATCTTGTTTCAATAGTGAACATAGGCAAGTTAAATAAAAAAAGTCTACTTAAAGGTATCATCTGTAAATTGGGTGAGGAAGTTCACTCTCACGCGGGTGATTCAGCAGATATGGCACAATCTGAGTTTCATCTACCTCCCTCATATAAATATTATCAGATATTTAAAATAATTGATAAGGTTCGATAAGCATACATGAATTAGTCCAGACAAAACTTTTTTTCGGTGGCATTTTGAATCTTATACATGCTTTTTTGTATTTCTAAAAGTAAATTTGTAATTTCATTAAAAATTTGTCGATTTACTTAAGACTTAAATTGGAACAGTTGTAATATAGAAATCCTTCAAAAACAATATTTTTTCTTTTAATTCTTTCTTTTTCAAAATCTTAGTTCAATCCAAAAAAATGAAAGATAAAATTTCGAAAAATAAGCCAAAATCGATACTTAATATATAATCGATTTATTTGAATTAAATCTTTAAAAAACGTAGTAATTAATAGTTTCTACTATCATTGTAAATAATCTATTATCTATTATAATTGTAAATAATGTAAATTATATAATGTACCTATTAGCCCTTTAACGTAATTTAATAGAACTAATCGCAGCTGAACTCTTGGTAAAATATAATGAAGATAATCAGTTTACCG
Organism: Cosmopolites sordidus; assembly: GCA_031761425.1. NCBI lineage: Eukaryota > Metazoa > Arthropoda > Insecta > Coleoptera > Curculionidae > Cosmopolites > Cosmopolites sordidus. Next base: position 53,682 of record JARFXV010001673.1, read on the forward strand.
ACATTATAGACTGAAGAACAGAAAAATTAGCAGCCACAATATTCAAATCAAATTTGAAACAAGCTGAAAGTATACACACTGTAACCGTATATTGAACACAAAAACTAAAATACTTTTTGCTTGTTTTCCTTTATATTTTTATATGCGATTGTGAAAAATATTGTAAGCTAATTTTTTTTTATTTGTTTTATCATGTTAGATATTTTTCTTATAATAATTAGCTAAGCAGTATTCTTTTGGTTCTGTTAAACGCGCTGAAATGTCAAATTGTTTCAGGCAAATCTCTGAATTTGAAAAGATATAAGCAATTGGTGTAAAGAACAGATTTAAGTTTTCTTGAAATAGTGAGATTATTTGATGCTGTGGCTTCTTCCGTTATGAGAACATGGGCAAGATAGTTTTAGGATTAGAGTTATGTATAAAAACAGGGTTTTGAACGTCCAAAGCTGATGAATTTCCTTCAATAGAAACCCTGGTTCAAGTCGCTTAAACAATCATACTAATTATTTCTTTTTTTAAATGAGTTTGAATTATAGCTTATCAAGCAAATAATATATTAAAGTTAATAAATAAGAAGAATATAGTAAGGAGTAATATACGGTCAATATGGATATGAGAGTGTATCTAGATGTTAATCTAGAAAAACATCTAATATACACTCCTATCATTTAATGTCCTGTTTTATTTCAATAATGACTTAATCTCCATCACCAACTAAAAACGAGCTCGACAGAAATGAGTGAAACCCACTGGCCGTGACGGAAGATATTAAAACTAAAAAAAGCCGACGGTTTAACACCGATACCCTTGGAGCGAATCCCGTGGGGTCGCCTTCTGGTTAATAAATTAATTTCGTAAGCAGCTGCGGACGGATTTAATCGAGATCAGATTCCCGGATAAGATGTCGGTGATGCGGTAACATCACGCCCGTATGGCTTCGACAGGCGCCAAAAGGGCTCGCCCGTGGACCCTTTTAATTATCTTTTATTGAAAATGTAGCAATAATCTCATGGATGTGACAGGGAACGGTTGCACGACCATTGATCAGAAATGTGAATTATACACGTTTCGATTGTGGTGTAATGAGATTACTGGCAGCGTGAGATATATCTGCATTATTGAATTGCTATATGGATTAATATTAACGTCATGATATATGTATCAAAAGGTTTGCAAAATTCTTTTTCAAAAACTTTGGTTTTACTATATCGTACTATATTTTCCTTACGTAAACTTACTAAATCCAGTTGTCCATCTTCAAAAATTATCGTATCTGCAAGGTAGATTAGGCCTTGCTGCTGTATATATATATATATATATATATATATATATATATATATATATATATATATATATATATATATATATATAAAAGTCGGCCCTGAATATTGACCAGCCCATTAAACTGGGGAGAACCAACATCAAAATTGATTGTCTGGCATTTGCTGATGATCTAGCAATTTTAGCTCAAGATGTATTAACGGCACAGAAACAGATTGAAATCAGAAAGACACAATACATGACCTGCAACAGACTAAGAACGCCATTTCTAAAAACAAAATATGGTAACATCAGACGAGTCTCTCAATTCAAATATTTTGGGTGAAACAATCATGGAAATTGGGTTGAAAAAAGCGGCCAATAAGGGTAGATGTCAAAAAATGGAAACGGCATTGAGAGTTACACAAAATATTTACAAAAAAAATGCCTATCTAAAAACACAAAACTGAGACATTACAACACAGTTGTTAAGCCAGAATGTCTATATGCTGCGGAAACGCTCATTTTGAATAGAAAGAGGGACATCGAGGACATTGAAAAGAAGGAAAGAAAAATCATAAGAAAAATCCTAGGGCCCAAACAAATAAATAGCACAACATATTGACTTCGAGAAAACCAAGAAATCAAACAATACACAGATATACATAGCGATATGAGAAAAAGAAGACTTAAGTTTTACGGACACATAAAATGGATGAATCCGAGTAGGTTAACTAGACAAATAGTCGAATTTTATGAAAATAGGAGTAAAGCTAAAGTAGAAATAATTAAATGGATTGCTGCAATTAAAGAGGACCTAAGATCAGCAAATATTACACAAAGTGAAATTCAGGATAGAGGCTGTTTCAGACACAAGGTTAACGTTTGGAAGGTTGGCTAGAGAGAAAAATGTAGGAAGACTGGAACAACTTGGTCTGACGAAAGGAAACAAGCTCATAGCGAAAGAATGAAATTAGTATGGGCACAAAGGAAGGCTAACAACAACAAACGCCTCTAATTGTACTTCGCGTGGTCCACCAGGGCCCATACGTGAATAATAATAATAATATATATATATATATATTTATATATATATATATATATATATATATATATATATATATATATATATATATATATATATATATATATATATATATATATATATATATATATATAGCAACCTATACATACTCTCGCCGACTTCCCGTTGGATGGCATATATATGTAATGACGGGAGAGCATGTATCCGTACACTGACGAGCCTGATCATCGAGAGGCGAAACATGTGGCCTCCAATTGCAGGGATGGGTGGGGCTAATTCCCGGTCAAGTACCTAACAAAAATGTTCATTTGGACGGAGACGCAGGTTGCTGTATGTTCCACATGAGATTGTGGAATAGAGCGGTTGAGTGTACTTGACACTCAATTACTGCTGTCTCTTTGGACAGCGTATATATATCTGACTGTGGATGGGGTATCCCTATTCTTGACGGGACAGCATGTGTCGGTACCCTGACGAGCCTGAACATCGAGAGGCGAAACATGTACCTTCTAGTTGCAGGGATGGGTGGGGCTCATTGCCGGTCAAGCACCTAACAAAAATGATCATTTGGGCGGAAACGCAGGTTGCTGTGTATATATATATATATATATATATATATATATATATATATATATATATATATATATATATATATATATATATATATATATATATATATACATAAAGATGAAAGAAAAAAATGTTAGTTCCTATTTTTTGAAATAATAACACTTTTATACGCATTTACAATACTTGAGCTGAGCATTTGTTGCTTGTTTCTTTTTTTTTTCGTTTTTTTTTCATTGTCATTATTTCTGTCGGCCCGTGTCTTGTTTTTATATCTGCGATAGATTCCTCTAATATAATCTTTATTAATTCTCTATTTTTCTTTGCTATCTCTATGTCGTGCATATACTTTATTAGTCGTTTTCTTTTCACTTGATTGAAGGCTTGAATAATCTCTAAATATCATATGCATTTTCATATTATGCTCTTGATCTTTTTCCACCACATGCATTTCGATGTGCATTCCGCCACCCGTTGACCTTTTGTTTTTAAATCCATTCTTCTAAATCATTTTCTGTGTTCGCATTTTATAGGTTATGTTATATGAGTGAAATACCTCTATAAGTTTCATATTTTACCATGTGTCTCCCCTTCTGGTACTATTATTATCCAGTCCATCTTCCATTATATCGGCATTTCTTTCTCTTTTAATAATTCTTCTCATCATTGTGAATATATTCTGATGTAACCGTACTCCTCATTTTTTAATTAATTCTGTCTTTTTTATTGAATATTGCATTTTTTTCCTTTTTCAATTATTTAATGGTTTCTTTATTTTCTCATATGTAGAGAGAGTCTCTAAATTTCTTGTGTTTACATTTCCTTCATCCTTTCCTTTGTGCAGTTCTTCAAAATGTTTTCTTCCATCATTCCTCACTAATATTAACCTTTGGTGTCCTGTCAATTTCCCTGGCTTCGCAGATTTATAAGGTATTAGTATTTATTAACGATGACTGGTCTAATACTGTCGTGATGGATAATATTATGGCTGTGATTTTTCGATTCTGGTAATTTCAGTCTCAAATCTTGATTAATTTTGGCTGGCTATTGGTAACAGACGTTAGAGCTGATTTTTTTTCATAAAATAACAATATAAAGAATACAATAAAATACGATACCATCACATTTTTTTGATCAATATCAACTTTCCATATGGTTTGAGCTCGCTCCTCACTTTTGATCAGTGATTTATATCATTTAATATCACTTTAGGCAGTCTATTTTACATCCTTAGTTAACTATCGTTTTATCGATAGATTATCTTGGTTGCGCTTCAAATGTGAATATCATATGTCGATTTGTTGTATAAAAGCTCTTGTGTGTTTACTTAATTAAGCTTTTATAAACAGCGAATAATGATGATTGTTTATGAACGTAGACACCCGCCAATAGTGTCGGATAGTATAAATTATTGTATCCAGAAAATTCACTCCGAGTTTGATGGGTAACCAATCTTGTACCAGGTTTTCCATGATAATGTAAAATTTATTTATTGTATTCAACTTATGCCACTCAATATTCAATAATTAATTTCCTTGTTTGTATATGTTTTTTCGTTAGATTTGGCAGACTACAGTCATAATAAACAAATATAATCCCTGTATTTTTAAGTAGAATAGTTTTTTGCCGTTTATAAATAAAACTTTATTTGCAATTTAATTTATACGATATGATGGATTTCTGGGATTGATAATTCTACCAATAAATTTTGAGAATGAAATGTTTGGTCGGGTACACCATCAGAACATTTTCTTAAATATGAGGGTGGTTCAATAAGTCCTTAGAAAATCCAAGAGATGGCGCTCGTAGGATCGGAAATGGTTTGTTTTTAGTAGACATCATTATTGACCAGATAGCTGTCAAAGTCTGAGTTATATTCATCATATGGTTTCATTTGTATTGTCGATTGAAGCAAGATACTTTTGTTTATTTAGAAAAATAGAAAAAAGTGAGATTCGAGTGATGATTAAACACTCATATTTAAAAGGCTTAACACCAAAATAAATCAAAGCTGAGTTTGGATGAAGTTCATGGAATATCTGCTCATGTGTTTCCAACTGTTCAAAATTGGGTAAATGAGTTTAAACGTGGCCGTACATCCACAAGATATAAACATCGTTCGGGACGTCCAGTGGAAGTGCCTACTCCCGAAATGATTGACAAAATCCATGACGTGGTTTTAAATGACCGACGAATCAAAGTGCGCGAAATATATGAGGCCACAAGCTTATCGCAAGGTACAGTGTTTTCAATTTTGCACGAAAAATTGGGTGCATAATAAACGCAGTCGTGTGGCCGACTGTGAGGTTGTTTTGATGCCTTTTCGTCACAATCCTGATAACTTTCTGCATCGATACATAACTGAAGATGAAACATGGATACACTACTACACTCCAGAGACAAAGGAACAATCAAAACAGTGGGTTTTTGAAGGCGAATGGGCTTCAAGGAAGGCGAAGAGGGTGAAATTGGCCGGTAAGGTCATAACCTTACCGGCCACAGCTTTTTGAGATACACACGGAATCATCTACAGCGATTACTTGGAAAAAGGAATAACAATAATTGGAGTGAATTATGCGTCGTTATTGTACCGGTTGGGCGAATAAATCAAGAAAAATCGTCCTCATTTCAAAAAGAAAAAGATGCTATTCCAACAAGACAATGCACGGGTGCACACCTGTACAGTTTCAATGGACAAAATCATGGAATTAAAGTTCTAATTATTACAACATCCACCATACTCACTGGATTTGCCCCCAGTGATTTTTTTATTTCCGAACTTAAAAAATAGCTCAGCCTACAATGATTCACATCGAACGAGGATCAGAGATTTCAACTTTTTGCTCCAAAAAGTATACATTTCTTCTTCAGTATTGAAGTGATTTCAGTGCGAAATATTCAGTCGATAGTTTTTAACAAAAAAGTTAAAATGCGTGAATAAGTCGCGAAATTACGGGAATTTTTAGATATTATTTAAAAAAGGGCTTCAAAGTCATGATATTTCCGAAGTATAAGGGGAAGGTGCTATATCAGTCAGCACCGCTCAGCTCTTACAGTTCTTGTTTAGAAAGTTCCTGTAGGGAGACATGGGTCTTGCAGATTGAGGAAGATTAGGACAGTCACGTTCTCGCGATGCCGTCCTTTTAAGAGCAGTTGTGGCTATGGAATATGGTTACTGTTTCAAAAATACATCGAGGGTATTCAAACCAACGGCCTATATTTCGAGGAATAACCTCCAGGTATACATACCCTATCGTTATACCTTAGTAACAAAGAGTGGCCCAATTTAATTATAATTAATTATTAATAATTAATATTAATTAATATGTTGATTTTATCATTGGATTTTTATAGAACTTTAACTAAATATGAAAAATTAGGTCGAGGTTTTACATCCATTATGGATTGGGCTTTAACCAGTTTTTTAAAACAATTAAAACAATAATTGGTTTCACTTTTGAGATTAAAATTCCGGTTGCTGTTCGCATCAATTTCCACAAAATCTTCAGTGAGTTTGCCTGTTTTAACAATAATGTTTTAACAATAATAGCAGATTGTTCTTTCATATAGCGTTCTATAGTTTAGATATAGTTATTTATTGCTTAATCTTTACTATAATAGAATAGCTGTATTAGTTAAATAATATATAAAACGGCGTATAACCATATTTTATGTGGATATCATGGAAAAATCAAATTATGAAAATAAATACTGTGAATGTGAACCTGTTATGCTGAAATACTGTTACTAGAATTGGAAATTTACCCTGCCATTTCCAAGCTCCAAGAAAATAAACTCTAATAAAGTAGGGCACCTTAATTTTAAAATCTCAATTTGCCTAATCGCAATCAGCAATCGCAAGTTCTGAAAATCCGACCGGTCCCGCTCGCACACCATCCACCCCTAGAAATTACCCTTAAGAGTTACTGATTATTTTACAGTAAATTTTGCGCTTTACATTCAGCGTAGGTTTCCGCGTTGTTTGTCGTTATCTCGCTTTATGTTTTCGTAGGGCATTTTGCGACATCTAACGAACAAATAATTAAATTAAATTTCTTACTTGAACTTAGGATGTTGACATGGCCGACGGATTTATAAGGTCGGCTCAGAGACCTAATCTTTTAAGCTTCAGGCTTGGAATGACGGCTTTATAATGAAAAATAAGTGTCTCAAAAAGTATGCTTATGGTGCTTTAACATCAGAGATATTGCTTCGGGTGCTTTTATTCAGGACAAGCTATTACTTTTTCTGAAACATGTGCTGTTTATCATTAAATAATTATATTTTAAGAAAATAATATCTCTTGATATTTATACCTTACATGTTTAAAACTTTTTTGCAATATGGTTCACAATTACCTATATACTGCAAATATAATGCTTTATATGAAAGTTGCGATGAACCTACTGCTCCTGTTATTTAATGTAATAATATATCATTATTTTTATATTTAAGTTATGGCCCTTCTAAAATTTTCACTAAAAAGAGGGGGCTCACAATTAAATAAAAAAGGTGATTTTGCATTTGGGTGATTTTCGTTTAATATGTATTGTCGATGTACTTGTTAAGTTTTGAAATTTAAATTCAATGTATTACGAACCGATTTTATTTAAACCTGAACAAAAATAAATATAAGGTGCACGAAACAGTTCGATAGATACATTGAAAACAACTGTAACTGTATAAATGATTAATTACAACTGATATATACAAGATGCGTCTTTCGGAAAACAGAACTTTTTAAAAATAGCTATTTCTAGTGACGCCATCTTTTGAAGTATGCTTTGGAAACGTGCATCCTGACAAAATTGACAAAAGTGACAAAATTTCATAACATTTGTATCATTAGAAGCCAAGTTATCGCGTTTAAAGTGTCAGTGTGTTTATACCATCAGTGAAAAAATGAACATCGAACAAAGAGCGAATATTAAGTTTTATTTTAAACTTGGTAAATATTCACCGAAACGTTTCAATTAACGAAACAAGTGTGTGATGATGATTGTTTATTCCGTGACAGAGTCCACGAGTGCTTCAAATCATTCAAAGAAGCTCGTGAGGACATTACGGACGACGAACATCCTGGTCCGAAAAATTCCGTAATTACTCAAAGTAACATTGAAGTTGTGCGTGAATTTATAAAAAATCAACAAAATCTTCGTTGTGATACTTGGAAATGGAATTGAACATGCCCAAAGATTCAATTCATCGCATTTTAATCGATCATTTGGGACTTCGGAAGATTTGTGCACGGTTTGTTCCATACAAATTGACTGGCGACCAAAACTGCTCCGAATTCTAGATTACAAGGACTTGATTAAAGAGTCGAAATAGGACGAAAACTTCAAGTACCCCATTGTAAATGGTGATGCAACGTGGCGTTTTCAATATAATCTAGACACCAAGCGTCAAAGTGCCGAATTAAAAAGCACCAGACCGAGCTAAATCCGAAGAAAAGCTCTACCGAGAAGTGAAAAATCGGAACAATGTTGAGTTGTTTCTACGATTCAGAGGCAATTGTGCACAAGAAGTTCATTCCATCTGGTCAAGCGGTCAATGCTGTGTTTTATCTTGGTATTACAAAGCATCTGTTGTTGCGTATTGCTCGTGTCCGACCACAATACCGTTAGCAAGAAAGCTGGCGTTTGTTGCACGATAATGTGCCATCCCATCACTGATTTTTTGATCAAAAATGGCATTTTAACCATCAATCATTCTCCATACTTGCCTAATTTGGCTCCCAACGACTTTTATTTCTTTGAAAAACTTAATTTGCCGATGAAAGGACAGCGCTATGCCAACATTGAAGCCACTCAAAAAGCGTCGACCGCCATCCTGAAGGAGATACCTGGGCGAGTTTAAAAATTCATTTCACCCTAATCGACAACGCAAAACATTGTACTGACGCGCAAGGAGACCATTTTGAATAAAAATAATGATTTTTTCTTAGTTATATTTTTATGTTTTAAGTGAAAGCAATCAAAATATTTGACTGACAGGCAAATAAACAATTGCGGTTATATGTATTATTTGATTTGTATTGTTGATATAAAGTGAAGTTAGGTTATTACCATGTAGGATTTGTTTTTCTATTTCTAAGCCCCACGTAGTAAGATCCCCACCCATTCCTTCAATTCGGGATTAATATATATTGATATAATCATCAATATAAGTGAAAATATTAGATAACATATATTTATTATATATATATATATATATATATATATATATATATATATATATATATATATATATATATATATATATAAATATAAATAAATATAAAACCCTCATGCTGAAATGTGCGTGCGTGTGTAATACATTTTGATTAACTAGCAAAATGCTTTGTAAAATGTAATGTTAAATTACCAGTGAGTAAAACCATAGAAAATCATTAACATAATGATAAAATAATTTGATATTTGATAAAATGATAAAAACATTTGTTATGGCAGAGAGACCTGTTTACATCATATTGAGCCACCAACATCCACGAACATGACACGACATGTTACATCTACTATTTTCACGGATGGTAGACAATGTTTCTAAATTATTTCCGGGTATCAATCCGTTCATTCTGTGAAGAGTCACGACGTTATAAGAGCGAGCGCAAAGATCCATGCACATCAGTTGGACTCTTCAATCGAAGCGGATAACACTTAAAATGCCAAATGAGATTTTGGCGAAACGCCATGACTCTTCACAGAATGAACAGATCGACACCCGGAATGATTTAGAAATATATATATATATATATATATATATATATATATATATATATATATATATATATATATATATATATATATATATATATATAGAACAATGACGACAAACTCATTTTTGTGGCAACGAAGTTATTAGACACCAAACCATATTCATTTGTGAGCTCTAGATGTAACAAACCGTTTTTTGATGCTATTTAACTAAGAAAATAACGGTAAATTATACAATACATTTAGCTGGTGTCAGGAGAATCACAAGCCTAATATAAATAAATGAAACGTTAGTGTATATTCGAAATATTCGTATTATAATTAGAAACCCTACCGGATTTCTACCATTGTATTCTCCAAGAGTACCCGAGTTAATAAAGCGCGCCGTAGTATTAGAATCTCAATTTACCCAATAGCAATCAGTAATCGTAAGATCTGAAAACCCAGCCGGTCCCGCTGGCACACCATGTACCCTTCAATGTTACTGATTATTTTACTGAAAATTTTCTGTTTTGCATTCAGCCTCGCTTCCTGCGTTGTTTGTCGTTATCCCTTTTTATGTTTTCGTAGGGCATTCTGGCACATCTAACCAACAAATAATTAAATTAAAAGATCTTGTACTTTCGATATTGATATGGTCGATAGAATTATTGTAACGCTGATTTGAAGATCTAATCTTTTAAGCTCTAATGATCGTTTTATCTTGAAAAAAGGCTCAATTGCTGTGGCTATTTTTATTTTGAAAAACTTATTAGTATTTCAGAAACATGTTTTTTCATTGACATTAATTATATATTCCAAATCTTCTTTACTTGTTACTGTGGCTATATTGTACAAGGTGGCTCAAAAGAGCCTTTCTATTTTAAATTGAATTATCATATTTCGGGTTTAATAATTATTTCGTTTTTTGTTTCAAAATGATCTAAAAACTCAGAAATTTTAGAAATGCGTTATTGATTTGTAGAATAACGAATACAAATTAACGATTTGATTACGATTATGACGATTTTAACGAATACAAATTATTATACTTTTTCTTAAAATTGGATGAAGCATTATTTCAATTTTTCAATTCGATTTTTTACTGAGAGGTGCTCGTTCCATGGCGCAATGCGCTTATTGGTAGTCTTTTTTTGAAATACTGGGTCTATAGTTGACTCTAGAAGATAGGGCATACCACGAAAAGTAAGGATAATTGAAACATACACCGTGTAAAATAAGGAGTTGGGAAAAAGAGAGAGAATTTGGGGAAAGAGCGGCACAGACTACTGATTCCGCGGCAGCAGCTGGGAAACTTCAGAAACATCAACCCAGCGACAGTCTGTTCAATTAGGTATATAATGGCAGTCCCTCCATACAAAATCCAACTAGTTTAAGAGCTTAACACACGCATAATTCAGGGATAGTTTTGCCACCTTGTATACAAATAATATAAGCAAATCACCATTGAAGTACATTTAGTGATACATTCGCAATTTTTTCTTGGAAATTTTAGTCCACAGATAAATTGATGAAAATATTTTTGGAAATATAAGTGATATAATAATATCAACAAAATCGTTTTGTTGTCAAAAGTACGAAACTTTAATCTGTCAAAGAATGGTGGCAGTTTTTTGTGCCTTTGAAAGGGTTTGCTTATTGATAATTTACTGAATGGAGACATCATCACAAATTAATATTATATCGATCTTGTACTACAAATTCGTGAAGCGAAACAATTAATTATAATATAGACGATTAAATAAGCTGAGGTATTTTGTTCCACTAGAATATCACACTAGATCATGAAAATTGCGTTTCAATAGCGGACATTCAAGCTGTTTCCGAAATTTTTCCGAAGTCTTCCTGTGTTTCAGATTTAGACCGCAGCTATTATTCCATATTCCCCAATGTTATTTCCCGGGAAGTCATTTCTTTGACGACAACGATGTAATCGTTGCTGTTAATAAGTGGCTGGGACAAGAAAAGGAATGTTATCCAAGGGCATTAAAACTCCTGATCATCGAAACTTTAGATTAGTTTTATGCAACATTCACTGTGGATAACTCCGATCGATAGCCTCCATGTGGTGTCTACACTAGATTTATGTTTAACCTTTAGTTTTGTCAAAAGCCTATTAGTGAGTGACTAACTTAGAACACCTCCGAGAATGTATGCAGCCCTACCCTTCGGGCTGGATAGGGTCGCACTGGTGAGACAGAGTGGCGATTCTTTGTCTGGTTTGCCAGTCTTGCCCTATATTATCACTCCATGCAGTACCCAAGCCTGTTCTATTCTCGGAAGGTTACCCATCCAAGTATTAACCGCAAAAATGACATTGCATTATCACCTCTAAGGCGCCATATTACTGGAGATACTGCAATATGTTAAGGCAATTAAATTTGTTTAAAACATGTCAAATATTTGTTTCTATGACAATGGTCTCACTTAACTCACCTCACCTCATATTTGCAATATGAAATTCAACATTAAATAATACGTAACAAGATAAAAAACATAAATATCTGGGCAAATATTAACATATTTCTTTTTTGTAATTGTCATTCAAGTGATCAAAAAGTTTCAAAATTTTAGTTCAAGTTTTAAAATTTTAGTGGCATGCTACTTGCTTCCATATCACAAAATAGAATATCTACTTGCTTCTGTCTTCAACTGAATATTGAATGTTTAAAACTGTTTAGCACGTATATCAATTTCTGGGTTCTTGGGAGTATAATTTAGTACAAATTGAAGGAGAAAATTATAATATTGGTATTGCTCATTTTATAAATAATGGCTAATTATACAAGGTGGTCTACGCAAAAGGGATGTTTTTGGAATAGAAAGTACTCGGTCAGAAGAGGGAAGGGCCTTGCGGAACGTGTTCAACTCTTCCTACGATGCTATTTAGTCCCATTCATATTGCTGTGGGCATGAGAACATCGCCTTTACGTTTGTCAAAAGTCCGTAATTAAAACGCAATGACTTTTCAGGTATTATTTCAATATGTGACCTTATGATGAGATCTTCAGCCGCAATACTATTCTCAGATGGGTAGTTGCACTTTGAAAGAAGGGTTCATTAACAGTAACAAGGCCACCTGGTCTTTCTTGATTTGCGCGTATACCGTGAAATGTGGAAATTCTCTTATATCTTCTGATAAGCGGTACGTTCCTCAACTAAGTATGAAAGAGAGCACTGTAAAGCGTATTTTGTATAAGGATTTGGGATTTCATTCGTATAAATTGATGATTATTCAAGAGTTGAATGAAGGGGACCATCAGCCATTCTTTACATTTGTTCAAACAATATTTGACATGTTTGAAGAAAACGAAGATTTGGGTATCACCATGAGCAAAGAAGCATATTTCCATTAAATTGTATAGTTAATAAATAAAATTGTCTATTTTGAGACCATTCCAAAAATTCATATGAAACAGTCCAAAAATAATAATGTGGTGCCGTATTGGCAAGCGGTATCTTTATCTTTAAAATATTTTTTTATAAACATAGTCATAGATTTCTAAAAAGCGTCAGTTTTCAGTGAACCACCTTATATAAATTATTTAAATAAGTGTCAGTGGAAAAACATGTTTACTACAAACAAATGAAGCGCAGGTACAATCTCCAAATATTATTATTAAAATAAATCACCATGCTGTGATCCTACTTTCACGACTCTTTGGGGAAATCCACCCTAATAAATTGGGTCTTAATTTTAAAATTTCAATTTACCTAATCGCAATCAGCAATAAGTTTTGAAAACCCGTCCAGTCCCGCTGGCACACCATCTACCCTTCAAAGTTACTGATTATTTTACTATAAATTTGGTATTTTGCATTCAATGTAGGTTTCCAAGTTGTTTGTCATTATCTAGCTTTATGTTTTCGTAGGAAATTTTGCGATATCTAATGAACAAATAATTAGATTTTTTTTAATTTAGGCTCTTAAAATGGTCGACATACTTATAAAGCCTGCTCGACCACCTAATCTTTTAAGATTCAGGTTTGAAATTATGACTTTATAAAGAAAAATATGTATCTCAAAAATTATATTTACGCTCTTTTACCATTAGAGACATTGTTCGTGCTTCTTTTGAATTGGCAACATTATTTCTGTCTCTAAAGCTTGTGCTGTTTTTCATTCCTTATTTAATTATATGTAAGCGAAGTGGGTATATGGAGTTTAGTCTAATTTAGCACCATTTAGAATATTAAGTATTTCTTCCTAATTCTTCGTACACTTTGCAGGATTTCATAATTAGAAAATAGTATTGCAGAAACAGGAGAAAATCTAGGTTTGATGCCATTTAATTCTACTTAAATTTAAAACTATAGGAACCGAACAAATTAAAAGTAACCCATAAACTTATTCATGTAGATCTATTTAGACTTCTTTAAATTCATTAAATCGCATGGTTATTACTATGTCCCATTGGTTTTTGCAAACTATTTTTAGTAGATTTCATGTTCATTTTACACAAGGTTTACATCTGAGTGTAATTCACGAAAACATTTTACAGTTGTCATTTATTGCCATTATAACATCTTATTTCACACAGTATTTATTTAGTTTAAAATGTGGTGGTATTTCCATTTGTTTACAAACGTTTACAATTAAAATGAGAGCAGTGATAAAGTATTGGACTGTCCGGAAAGTTCGTATGGATTTTCCATTAGTTGCTCTTTTAACGTTTCTAAACAAAAATCTGTGTTGAATTAGTAGTGTTTATTTGCGTATTATTAATTCCTGTTGTATTTACAATGATTAAGTTCAGATTCACTTTGATCTGTATTCAGTTAATTAAGTTGCTCAAATTGAAAATATCGGTCGATAACCTGCATTTACGCCACATTATACTTTTTTATTCCGAAAAGGACAAGAACGCTGTTCAAACAAAAAATATTTATGCTGTTTACCAAGAAGGATGTGAAAATGAGTGAGAACAATTTCGAGCAGTGTTATGTTACCAAGTTGTGTTTCAGTTGTGCGTAGTGTAACGAAACATTTTTCAGAACTTCAACAGGTCTATGGAAATAGTGTCTTGTGAAGGGCACATGTTTTCAGGTAGTTTAGGGCATTCTCGGAAGAGCGAGACTCAAGTAAAGATGAAGCTCGTAGCGGAAGACCGGCAGCTGCAAGAAGCGATTAAAATGTTTAAAAAATCGGGGATCTTGTGCGTTTTATTCGTCGGTTGACAGTCAGAACGAGCGTGGAAGAGTTAAATTTGATTCACATAACTGTTCATCAGATTTTGACCAATGAAATTCGAGATCATTCACCATCACCTCTATTTCCCAGATTTGTGCCCTTGTGATTAATTTCTTATTCCAATTGAAAATCCACCCCAAATAACACAATTTCTGATATTGGAGAACATTGAAAAGGCCGTAACCAACTAGAAAAATTAATTTCATGAAAATATTTGCTATGGACCACCAAGTAAATCTAGGGATGCAAGACGTCTAAGATGTTGGCCGACATCGTCTCTAAAAGGGAAGCTAACAGTGCTACCAGATTGAACGTTACGACATCGGTCTCATTACTATATTTACACACTTCAATCATTACAATTCAAAATTATGCGAGTTATATTTGAAGAGTTCTTTCTTTTAAGAACAATAAACAAATGATGAGTAAACAATTATATATGGGGCATTCCATGCCAAAACGACAACTTTTGAACCCAACCCTTTTCGATTTGGGTAATACTTTTTTAATTTTTTTCTACCCCACTAAAAACGTTTCTCAGATTTTTTCAAATTTTAAATAAAAATAGCTCTTTTTTTTAAATACCCATAATTTTTTCAAAAATGGACTAAATGGGATGGTTCCTTTTAAATTTTTTTGGTTTTGAATGTACTTTTCAGAAAAAAAATATAAAAAATATTCAGATATAATTTTATGAAATTTTTCACTTTAAAAAAAACCGTAAATTTTTCAAATTTGACATTTTTAATTTTTTTTTATAAAAAAACTTCGATTTATTCTGCAGATAATGCCGCGATCCCAGATTGGGCCGACTTTTCTTTTTATTTTGCTTTCATTGAAAAAAAGATGTTTAATTTTTTCCCAAACGTTTATTTTTTCTATTATAAACACTTGGTTTTTATAATATAATAAATCGAAGTAAATGGTTCTATGATATTTTATAAGTAATATAATCTAACCTAATGATTAATTATTAGTATTTCACGGTTAATACGATTAACAATTCATTTTTACCAATTTAACAAACGATTTATTTTATTTTTCTTTGGCCTTTAAATAATTTACAGATTCTACACTCGTCTGAATTCCAAAAATTCCGTACACAAAAACAACCATCTGTGTCTGGAATCACACTGTATAATTGCTGAGTTCCCGTAATTGGTTTTGTTTTTGAAAATCGGCCACTCAAATCGTTCACAGCTTTATTCAAATCCTCTTCTTATAAAAACTTAACCGTTATATTCGGAAGGTTATTCTATGTAGAAGCTCATACATACAGTTTGTAAGGTATAGTTATTTGCCATCAACCGCTAGTTGAAGACTTGCTCTCTCCCTAGTTTTTTGATTGTGCCACCAGTACTATCGCGTGACCTTTCCCGTCGATAGTCGTAAAAAATGCCATTCCGCAGGCATTCCAAAATAACTTTTGTAGTAGTATAAATTGACAAAATTTTAAAATTTTTGAATTGCTGAGGAGCCCCATCCAAAAAAAACAATAAACTTTGCAGAAATACTTTTCAGAAATAAACACTGTCAGAAATACTTTTCAGAAACTCAGTTATTATTTTGGTAAAAACATGCACTACAACAGCGCCGTGATTATTGCAATTTAAATATTATTTATTACACATCAAAATATATAATAATCTAAATACAAAATAATTTTATCATATTGAATAAAATTATTTAAAGGCCAAAGGAAATAAAATAAAATCGTTTGTTAAATTGATATAAAAAAATTGATTTTTAATCGTGTTTTAACTGTGAAATCCTAATCATTAATCACTAGGCTAGATAATAAAATAACAAAGTTTTTATAATAGAAAAAATAGATGATTGAGAAAAAATAAGAATTTTTTTTCAATGAGAAAAAAATATAAAGAAATTCGGCCCAGTCTGGGATGCGCGACATTACCCGTAAAATAAATAGAAGTTTTTTTAGGATTTTCTTTTTAATTCGTACCTTTTTTTCGGTTGGGTAAAAACATTTTAAAAAATTGTGAAAAACGTTTTTAATGGGGTAGAAAATGATAAAAAACCAACTCTTTTAAGACTTGTTAAAAGTATAAGTAATAATAAGGTTGTGGATGCATATGATAGCATTCGAATACCAAAATGTAAAAAATGAACTGGGATAAAGGACCTTTTCAAATCTTCAATTTTTTGATTTATTAACGCAACGCTTGGTTAACTTCACGGTTCATGATTTGTTCAAGCTGCATTAAGTACGATTGTCATAGTTAGTTTTAGAACATAGAACATAGTTTAGTTTTAGAATTAGATTAAATCATATGAGTTAAAAACTCATGGGGTCTACACTAAAGTAGAAGGTTCCAGGTAGAGAAGAACTGTACACGCACTTGCAAACATATATATATATATATATATATATATATATATATATATATATATATATATATATATATATATATATATATATATATATATATATATATAGTCAGAATGGTTGATCGACTTAAGCCACGGTGTTCTGCTTATCGCCGTACAAGTTTCGTTGAACTTTTCGGACGCCTGTTAACGACGTATCTTACAAGGATTTGAAAATTCTCCTATATAGAAAGAAATATTTGAGCCAAGTCAAATATTCTTGACTAAAGAAAATGTTTGAGTATATGTAAGAAAAATCAAATTTGTCTTCAACGGAGTAAAAATTTTTCTTTAATAATCTTGAATCAAGAAATTTTTTTTTAGTCGACATATATTTCCCACTTAAATCAAAAATGATATTTTTACTTGAAGATTTATTAATTCTCAGTATGAGTAATATGTTTAGATATATAATTATTTTATTTCAAGATTAAATGTTTTAATTAGAATATTAATAAAATATTTCGAAACAAGTTGATTTTTTCTTAACTGAAAGAACTGATTGTTTTAACCAATAAAAAATTATTCATTGTAAAAAAAAACATATTTTGTCCTAAGTAATATGTTTTCTTATAAGACACAGTTTCTTATAAGACTTATAGTGCTATAACTAAGAACACGGCTATTTGATCCAAGATTTTTTTCTCTAGAATGAAATTCACATAAAATATGTTTTTTGCAACTTGAATTATTTTTTTTAAGCTCTACTTTCAGTGTGAGATGAAATAGTGCCAATAAATTATTATCCATTTAATAATTATACTTAAACAAACAGTAAAAATTTTGTTATCTGAATCCAAGATATTTATTAATGTTATTTAAGCAGTTTATTTCCTTATTCAAAGAAAAAAGATTAATAACTAATAATAATAATTGTTTTGAACTAAGAACTCAGTTTGTTGAAATTAGAGACTAAATATTCACAAATCAAGATTTTTTAACTAAGAGATTTTTGTTCTTCCGTCAAGAAATATTTTCTCTTGGATGACAAAACGTACTTTTTTGTTAGAAAAATATGTTTACTTCAATCAAAACGATTTATGACTTTGTTCAATATATTTAATGGTCTTGTTTCAAAATAATTTTCTTAAACCAATTAAACGATTATGTTTTTCTTCAAGAAAATTAGGAAAATTATATTTTTCTTGGTTCAAGTTAACCTTTTTTACTGCGTAGATTACATTAACCTTATAGATTGTTGTCGTTAATTCTCGACTGTTTCGAGTTAAAATGAAAACCACAATATGTTTATGCCTGATGATAGCGCATTTTTATTTAACACAAATCCTTCCCAGCTTATGAGAAACCTTGACATACTTCAAAGGTTACAATGTTGTGTGCAATATCACCTTGTGCTATTATTGGTTCTTACAACTAATTGCGAGTATGTTGAGGAAATAAAAAAAAAGAAAAGAATGAAATAAAAAAATTTAAAAAGGAGTTGTGACTTACAGTGACATTTGCAACTATACTCAGCCGGTGAGTGGGCGTTAGCCAGAGCGGTTTGTTAAGTGTGCGTATAAATTATTCCCGTCTTATCCCAGATTAACGGAAGAGTAGGGGTGGGTTATGAGTGTGAGTGGCTTTGCCATGGAATAGACGAGGAAATCCTCACGATGTTCTAGGAGTTCACTCTAGTTCACCCCGCTCACCGAATTTATAATAAGTATATTAACTATAACACTGCATAAGTTATTAATGCTAACTACATAAATAATATAGCCATAACGATATTATTGTTCAGCTAAATCGCTACCGTGTCCTCTCAAAGAAGTAAAAAAGAAGTACCCATAAGATCATAAATTATTACATCATGGAGGGTCTTCTCCACGAAGCTCAACTGGAAAAGTGTGATCTTTCAGTTCCACAATACGTACAACGAAAAATCGCGGTGGTAATCTCTAACCAAAATACCCTCGTCCCCGGAAACTGCGGCGCAGATGGTTGAGCAGTGGACCCATGACAGATTGGAGGAAAAATGGGATTATTTACATGCATTTAATTAGTTGGGACAAAACTTGATACCTCCGTTTAACATTCTAATGCACTCCAAGACCCAATCACACTCTGCTCAGACCACTCCGACGAATGAAAAGGGACGGTGCGCGGAAACGGAAAAGGAAAAGGAAAGCGCCATGATCGGCCGTTATACGAGGGTGGTGCTAGACGTTAAAAGTGCTAGACGTAGTTAAAGTTTTTTAGAATCAAACATACGTAGTGATAAAATAAATAGGAGTAAGGGAAAAGCACGGAAATGTATAACATACTGGTCTCCCCTCGTCATTGTCCACCGCAGATTTCGGCCAACCCTCATGGTCACGAATGGGTCATCGAAAACACAAATACAGAATCGTTTCTCTTCTATTTAAAGATGGCAGAGTCTGGTCGATGAATTTTAGCTCCCTTCTATATTGATTAAAAGTTATTACCCTCCTTCAAGGCGTTTTTGTCATACTAAATAACCAAGCCTTCTTCTTGTTAGTGATGTCCATGGTTTCAGCAAGATGAGACGACTGTTTATATCTCGAATATTTCTATCAACCCCGCTTAATTTTTGTTTCTCATTCTTATCATCTTCAGATATGAGGACACTCCTTAGTCAGCAAAATTTCCAGATTTAATGGCATATGATCTGTTCCTAATTAGAAGGTATATTACGTCATATTGACGAAATATGACTCTTGAGGTTGGAAGAGTGTTTATGAAGAAATTGATGTGATGTTTCAAACAATGTCTTTAAAAACTGAAATGCTTTTTATATTCTGTCAAGAGATTATATATTTGATTATCTATATCTAACTCTTTATAATGCTTTCCTGGGTAAAACGTTAGTAAAAACAACCCTTGCTTTATATTGCTGCAGCGTAAAGCATAATAATGCCATTTCTTCAATATTTTCCTTAAAATTTTCAACTACTAGACATATGTAGACATATGTTGTCTGCTGAACGCAATGATACCGAATTTAAATAACTCATTTATCTAACGAGCTGCTTCGGTTTAATTGCCAATAAAGAAAAAGTCTAACAGAAGTTCCAAAAATGGTCGTTTCTTAAGCTTAATAGACTGTAAAGGCAATAGGACCTCGTCGTCCAAATCTGCCATCTTATTTCCTTTTGTAAAATTTGAAAAGATTAAAAAAGCCGGCTCTGTTAAGGTCCGCGCTTAAATTTAATTCTTTAGGGTGGGAGCATGGATTTAATCTCGATTTACTTTCTGGAAATTTGCACTAATAAAAAGTGGAGGAATTTTCAAAGAAAAACCTAAAACTTTCTTGCGCCTTCTTTTAAAAAACAAGAAAAAAGTTATCGACTTTGGTATGGTCTCAAAGGAATTCTTGGGGTTTTATTGGATTTGGTTATTAAGAAGAAAATGTATCGATCGTTTTGGGTGACAGTATTTTTAAGAATTGTTTTAATTCTTCTCACATTTTTAGCAAAAAAGGCAAACTAGAGACACTTACTCTTATTGGATCAGTATTTAAATTTATATTTTGTAGAGACTGTTTTAAAAATTTAATATTTTTTTATTTGGAAAGAAAGAGTATTTGGAAAGAGCTTCACTTTCAAAAAGTTTTCCAATAAGAGAGTCAGAACTTAATAACGGCAAGACTTTTTGAAATGTAAATGTTATTCAGTACATGTGTTTAGTACTTTGTGTCAATTCACTATAAGATACATAAAAGATACACCATTCAACAATGTATAGAAACTGGAAGTTGGAAGGCTAATCTTAATAATATTTTCTGATGAAGCGCACTTCTGGCTTAATTGGATTGTGAACAAACATACTTCAGAATTTAGGCCTATGAATATCCTTAAGTGATTGAGGAGTAACCCCTTCATATCCTTCCTCAGAAAGTCATTGTTTGGTACGGTTTATAAGCTGAAGGAGTAAATTGAACTTTATTTTTATAAAGACGGTGATGGAAATCGTGTTACTCTTAATAGTGAACGCAGTAAGAATAAACTAAGATAATATGTTTGACCTGAACTGATAACTACGTACTGTTTTTAAAACCTAGTGGCACATACACCATTTCTGAAAGCAATAGTACAAAATGATGAGTTAACTAAAAGTGTGATTCTAACGAACAAAGTTTTATGTGTGTTTTATTGTGATTCTAACGAACAAAGTTTTATTTATGGGTTACGGAATTCAAATTTTGAAGCCCTAACCAAAACTTGTCTATTGTGACAATTGCAGATTATGTGTTGTGTTGTGATTCAATAATCATTAATAATCAGATATCTTAATACTTTTGTTTGTAGGATAGTCATATTATCTGCCGGCTATGTAAAATGGATATTCTTCAACAATCCTGATAAGTGGCGAAACACCCGGTTCTTTACAGAGACATTGTTGTGAGTTGAAATTTGATGACATAATTGATTTTGAACTTCGAATCCTCGGTTGAAAACAAAGCCGGAAACTTGAAGAAAAAGTTTGAAAAATTCAATGTAATAAGCCTATATCACACCCAATATCTCTATTAGCCCTTTCGCCGCTTTCATTCTATAATATTTTCCTTTCCTTGGTATACTTCTCGCATTGATGGAGCTGCAACAATCTCAACGAGATCGAAATGGAGTGTCCTGGGTGTCTTTTTTTCGAACAAGCAAATTGACTGAATTGTTTTCCTGAAATAAAGGACACGTATTTTTTTCGTATCCAAATTTAGTTTCATGGGATGCAACTGCTATAAAAAAAGTACCCACATTTTGGCTATAATTGTGAAATCACTTGAGATGCCGGTATGAAACAAAAATCATAATATGCCACTCGCAAAGGGTTTTGAACCGAATAAACTTTTAAGTAAGAGTCGAAGAGGGAGAACTTCTCTCTGACTATAGTTTCTCATTTTGGATAAGGGTTTTTTCATGCATTATATTAAAAACAATACTTATCCATTTTGGATTGTTCTGTTAAGTTTTGTTGCTGTTGGTATTTCACACCCGGTTAATATGTTATTATTTTAGAAAATATCACGTCCTTACTTTTCTGGCAATATTTTTTTCTGGGTTAAAGATGTAAATGATTTAAAGATGTATATAGTTGTAAATGTCGATGCAGTAGTTAAATATGTATATACATATATCTAGAGTCAGTCACAAAAGTTTACTTTCAGAATGCGCAAATTAATTATATGTTAAAAACAGTAGACCCAAAACGGTAAACACAGACCCAAATTGTAAATTACATTCAAAAATAAATAAATAGCCCTGAATAATACCTAATAAAGTAAATATACACCTGAGAATGCACATATTATATAATGTTATGATTATATATGAGAATCTACATATTATATAAAACACATTTATACAAAAAATTAATATTTTGTTGGTCCACCTTCAGTACTTGTCACCGCTTGTACTCTTCCGGGCATTGACAGGACTAAATTTTCCCTGACGTCTGGGGTGATTTAAGCCCAAGCCGATTATAGAATATTTTTTATAGATACCTTATTGGAAATTTAGTATTTTCGCACTCTTCTTTCTAACTTATTCCAAAGATGCTCGATTGGGTTTAAATCGAGTGACTGGAGTGGTAAATCAAGTTGCTTAGGAACAATATATATGATCCATTCCTTGACAAGTGCCGCTGTAATATTTGGGCTCGTTGTCTTTATGAAATATCCATCGATTTCCCAATTCCAAACGTCCAGCTGAGGGTGACAAATTATCACACAAAATTTGCAGGTACATGCGGTGATCTACATTACCGTCAACAAAAACTACATTTCTTACCCCAGCCGTTGCCACAGAGCCCCACACCATCACACTAGCTTCACCGTGTTTGACTGTTGGCATAAAATTTTGGGATTTTAACACTTGGTTGGTTTTTCTCCATATTTTGTTTTTGCTGCCAGATCCAAAAATGTTATATTTGGTTTCATTGGAATATAAAACAGTTTTTTAAAAGTGTTGCCTGGCAGATTCTCACCGCTTTTATCTATTTTTCTTAGATATGAGTGCTTTTTTCCTTGGTCTCCTGCCATGAAATCCTATTGGGATATAGGGTTCACTCAATTTTTTTTAGACGACCAGCTCCGTGCTTATTTTACACTATACCATGTAAATTAAACTTTTTAATTATAGTCTGAGTCGGAGCGCGACACAAATTTATTGTTTTTGCAATTTCATTGAACAGAAATTTCGTTTCTAGCAATTGAAACAAAAATAATATACTTAAAACAAATATAAATATTACTCTTTCCTTGAGGTTGATGCCTAAAATGTACTAAAATATAATTTACCTTTGAGATAAGAATACTAGAAACAGTAAATCATTTTCTGCTTCTTCAAGTTGGTGTATTTCTTGATGTTTGTTTACTTTTGTGAGGTATTATTCAGGGCTATTTATTTATTTTGAACGTAATTTGCAATTAAAAATTTGGAAGCTAAAAATAGAGAAAATCCACAAGAAGTAATCTGGAAAGCACGCGAACGGAATAAGTTTTCAATGGGAAAAGTATGTACACAGAAAATATGGCAAAACGCTAGCACTGGTATTAAAAAGAGTTCTCAAAGTGTACAAATGTTTAATTATTAAAACCAGTGGTGCTATTTATGATTATTACAGTGCTTATAAATTATTTATGAACAATTCGGTGAAAAAAGTTGAAGTGTTAGCCACCAGAATATTTGCTCGCTAATAATATATTTAAAACGGCTGTTCGGACATATGGAATCGAATTATGAAATAAAATAAACATGAACATAGTCAAATTTCCTACTAAGGAATCGTCTGAGATAATTAGGTCTAAACTCAACACAAAACTGTAGTTTACTTTTATGTACATATGATGATGCTAATAATGTTATGCTAATATGTATGATGCTAATATGTATTAATGCTAATATCGTTTGTAAACATGCATCAGGAGATAGTAATTTCGTGTTTGACAGGTGGCTTTTTATTGAAGATCCTTTTGGACTAAGTTTTTTTTTATTTGTTTTAAAACTTTTGCTGTTAAAACACTTCTAAACACTCTTTATTTATTATTTGAGCCTAATTCTATATGTTTATTAAAGTTGTACAATAAAATGTCGATATTTGTAGTACTTGATTCTTGTAAAAAGCAATAAGCTTGTTTCCATCAAATTTTCGGAGCGCTGTTAGATAGCATATTATCAAGTGATTGTAATTTTTAGGTATGATATTAACAAGCCTGATTAGAATATATAGAGAAATAGTATGATAATACAGAAATGTTAAATGTATGGATTCCTTGGCTGCAGAAAATATTTTTATCATCACGAACCAAAAACTTCGTTTTATTTGCTGCAACCTTCCCAAGTGTTTCAATTTTCCAATCCAATTTTCGAATAATCTTATTAGTCGGTTAATATGAATCGGAATTTCAGAAAATATTTTACTGTTTCAACTAAATCATTATCAACATGATTACCAACATGACTAAGAAGCCAGTTTGGTAAGGTTTCGAAGAAACTGCTATTGGAATTGTTAGAAAAAAATCTACTAGTTATCTTGGGAGAAAGTGGAGGCCTGTATCTATAAAAATGCTTGCCTGGTTATAATGCGTAAATCAGCTGTATGGATAAATAAAATGTGTTGAAAAGTTACTATTAGTGATGGGTACCTGAATGTTTAAAATCCATATATAGGACAAATATTCTTATTTAAGAAGGCTCCTATTGTCTCATGATACCAATTAGTACAAGATGATTTCGGACTCCAACGATTTGTTCAAGGCAAACTATTGGTATTGGATATTCAGAATATGACTACAAAAATATTTCGAAAGAACTGCTTCAACTATATGACCAAAAATTAGCGAGCACAGCTAATTTTTGACCACACAAAATTTTATTACAAGCTTTATTTTTAATTCTTTGTTACTAACAACCTATTGTCAATCTCATTTTCGAAAAAGTATGACACATTGATTGTCTTGGGTCATAAACTACACTAAGTAGTGATTGTTTGAGGAACTAATGGGAGTTTGAAACTATAGTTTATTTACATATTAAAATGTTTTAACCAAAGTAATCATTTTCATACTAAAGTTGAAGAAATCTTAACATATGCTGGTCTATGCTATACTATTCTGAACCATCTCATTCCTATAAATGCTAATTACTTACTTTCTGAAATATCCTACAGTGGGGGACAAAGTATTTGAACAAAGGGATATTTCTTAATTTTCTTTATTCTAACAGCATTAAGTTTTATGACGTTTTATCAATACAAGCTAAAAATTATTTTCAACAACCATAATTAAAGCAGAATATAAGATTTATAAAAATGTAGTTAAGTGTCGATTTTTCATAGGATTAAACTATTTAAATAGTTGGTCTTTCTGATTTAATCCGCTTTTAGGTAATAAATAATTTCGATATACAAAAATAAATAAATTTAATCCATCTAACAAGTCATAAAATGAGCGTTGAATGATAATGTTCTAATAATTCTAGTCAAGAAAAAGTCGAGAGCAGCCATTGGAGACATATGAGAAAATTCATAATTTAAAGAACGAACAATTTTCTAGTAAATTTTGACAAACATTTTCAGACGGTTCTATATTACACGACCTATTTTTAAAAAATGACGACTATTTAGTTTTTCAACTATCAAAGACAACAAAAAAATACCGGCAAACTTCAAAAACTTTTGACTAAATGCTCCATACTCTAATTAATTTCAAAATACTAACTTACCAGCTTATAAAATTTTACGGACCGAAAACAGACAAATACAAACAAATTTCACAGAATCCACCATAAAACATGCACATTCTCAAACTATATTTATTTATGTTCTAATTTATCGAACCCATAGATAGTGCCATTTCTCGATTACTATGGCAATTCCTTTTTATTGTGTGCAATGCCGTTTAGATTTTTTGCAGTGTACGCTGAAACAAACCGAAATTTATTTACATCAGTGGTCATAAATAAAGTGCACTATTAATATTAATGTAACGTTATTATAGTAACGTTATTATAAAATAAAATTTTACTTTATTAATTTTTTATGTTTTTCGGAAAATCAATTTTTTCGTATTTAAAATTTGGTTTCAATTACTATTGAGAGCACAAAATGAAATATATAACATTTAAACAAATAAAACGTATCGGGTGGTCAGTAAATTTCAAAATGTTAGATAATTATTGGGAAAAAGGAATAAATAAATTTTAACCTTCGGAAAACTTATAAAATCAATTTTTTACTCCAATATAAAAATTTATTCATCTAAAAGGATCACAACAGAAGCAGAATCAAGAATATTTAGTAAGATAATTAATATAATAAGCGAGAAAAAAAATATATAGTGTAAAAATCCCATGTTAAATGAATGGGAAAAGTTAAAATATAGGCAGGGTTGACCAATCGGATTTTTTAAAAATTATTTTTAAGCTATAAAGAAATGATTTAGAGGATACCCAAATAAAAACAGTCAATTTGGGAAATAATAGACACCCTAGGGCAAAAAACTCCGAAAGAAAATAAGGGAATTAATAAGGCTAAACAAAAGCTGAGAAAGAAAATAGCTCAACTTTATGCCTTAATGCGTGAGGATGGCACAAAGAGAATAATACCCACGGAAGAACAAATACCAGATACCCCAGTGGACGAAGTGACAAATGCTATAGAATCGATGAAAAACGGCAAGGTTCCAGGAAAGGACAATGTAACTGTCGATATGCTAAAAGCTGGTGGTCAGACTTTGCATAAAACAATGACAAAATTATACTCAAAATGCCTCAAAGAACAAAAAGTACCTGAGTTATAGAAAAATGTAGAAGGGACCATTTTTAATAAAAAATGAACACAAGAAGATTTAAAGAACTACCGTCCAATAAGCCTCCTATCAGTAATGTACAAAGTTTTCACTGAGATAATATCTAAAAGAATATTAAGAAAATTGAATGACGCACAACCAAGAGAACAAGCAGGATTCCGAAGTGGATTCTGTGCAATGGATCACATCCAGGTTATACAGCAGGCTGTAGAAAGGCACAACGAATACACCATGCCACTGTGCTTGGCTTTTGTCGACTACGAAAAAAATTTAACCTAATCTCAAAGCAGGCCGTAACAGATGCATTGCGTATTCAGGGGGTAGACAAAGCATATGTAAACTTATTAGGATCGATATATGATGGAGTTACAGCGACAATTCACCTTGATGATCTTGAATTAGGAATTAATGTAGAGCGAGGTGTACGAAAGGGTGATATCGCCTATTCTTTTCTCGGCTTGCCTTGAAGAAGTATTCCGTAATCTGAATTGGGAACAGGATCAATGTTCCGTGCAATGCAACAACAGTTCAATGGTGCAAACTTAAACCATCTTAGATTTGCAGATAATATCGTTCTCCTTTCACAAGATCCAGATGAGCTGCAAAGACGCATAAAAGAGCTGCAAAGGACTGACGAACCATTTGGGTTAAAAATTAACCCGAAAAAGAATGAAACTGAAGAATTTGAATTTTAGGAAGGGATTTCGAGATCGTGGACCACTTAATATTTCTTGAGCAGATTATTTCAATGGAAGATGATACCGCCCGGGAGACAGGCATTTGGCAGGCTTAACGTAGTGTTTAAGAGCAAACTCCCACTTTGCCTGAAAAGAAAATTATTCGATCAGTGCGGCCTGCCCGTTATGACATACGGAAGTGAATCCTGGACACAGACATCGCAATCAATTGACAAACTTCTGGTAGCACAGGGAGGAATGGAAAGAGGTATGCTTGATATTACAAGACGAGACAGAAAGTCCTGCACATGAATCAGGGAGCAAACGAAAGTGTGCGACATTATTCGAAGATTAAAGCAATTGAAATGGAGATAGGCAGATTATATAGCGAGGCGATGGGACGACAGATGGACCAATGCAATCCTGGAGTGGAAACCGTTTGATTGCAAACGACCGCGAAGAAGACTGAAAGCATGATGGACTGATGACATCGTTAAATATATTGAACCCGAATGGCAGAGGAAAGCCCAGGACCATGAAGGTTGGAAGCATGTTGAAGAGGCCTTCATCCTGCAGTGGACTGAGTTGAGTTAAAGTAAAGATTTGAAACTTTAGATAGTTATGTAAATAACGATGAGCTTTTCATTTAAAATATTTTCTGTGTTGCGATGTAACCAAATCTACTCGTAGCTGATACCATCTTTGGTTTTTTAAGGCAAATACCCTATTTAATATTACATGTTCAGATTCTATGAAATATTTTGAAACTTTTTTGTGTAACTTATGCTATACCTATCTTGACCCATTTCGGAAATAAAACATATATTTTTTTTAAATTTGGCAAGAAACATCCCTGAATATCAAAATATTTCTATGTATAACCAGCATAGCTAGATATCTGAATTTTTGAATACGATTCCTTAATAGGTTGCTTTATGATAATATGGCATGAGGATTAATTTATCGCATACAGGGTGTTTAGAATATAGTGCGCATCTAATAGAACTTATAAATTCATGTTATGTAGGAATTTTAAATGGAACACCCCATATTTTCTAGTGTAGCACAAAAGAGTAATACATTCTGTATCTAAAAGTATTAGGTGATGATAAACCTATTTTTGTCGGTTTTCGACATTTCGTGTCGTTATAGGCAAACATCCCAAAATAATGCAATTAATGCAAGGATATTGGTTTATTTTAGTAGTGGGAAACGACCGGCTAGAATTACATTATTTCTAAACAAATATAAAAATATATATTTGACATTATTAGTTTAATAATTCATAATTAGTAAGTAATTATCTCAGTATTTAAATAAGTAATTATCTCAATAAAGAATGGAAGGAATTAACTATTGGAATAGTGTGATTATGAATTTATTTATTTTATATGGACAGTGTGACAAAATTATCGATCGCACCCGCAGAAAATTTAACGCAATGTATACTAATTTAGCAGGAATGAATAAAAGAACATTTAGACGGATTCAAACAAATTTTTTATATTTTGGTTTTTCGAAGGCACCCCGGAATTTGACCAAGTTAGTAACATCTGATGAGGATAAAGAAATTAACATTCTGGCTTATTTTCGTGCGTATCTACAATCTTCTATTAGAAGAGTTGAAGACTAGCTGCATATAACATTTTCCTCAATACAAAGAAAGACTGAAAAAAACACGGCATGCGCCCTTAGAAATTTTCTAAAGCTCAGTTTCTCAAACCAGATGACTGCCCTCAAAGAGTGGAATTTTGAGAAAATTCATAGGTTCATTTCTCAAGATTTTTTACAAAAAATAATCTGGACTGATAAGTTCAAATTTTCGAGAGGAGTTTTTAACAGAGGAAACTGTCACTTCTGGGCCAATAAAAATTCTCATTTTACCAGGGATTCCGTATTCAAAGAAAAATTTAGTTTTAATATTTTTTGTTTAATCGTGGCCAAACAAATTCGATACTTTATTTACGTTGAACAGCTAATTTCACGAAAGTATCTGGAAATAGTAACAACAGTAGTAGAGGATTTAACAGAAAACCTCCCACTGGTAGTGTATCGAAGTAACTGGTACAAATTTAATGGTGTTCCGGTATACTGTACAGAAGAAGTAAGTAAGCAACTCTATGAACTATTCCAAGACCGGTGGTTTAGACGTTTGGGTCCGAGAACCGGAATCGGCCGCTGAGATCACCCGATTTAACTCCCCTTGATTTCTGTCTTTGGGGTATTGTAAGAGACAATATCTACAAAACGTCAGTAAACACTAGAGATGAGTTAAAACATCGGGTGAATCAAGCATTCGCAACATTAGATCCTATTGGGATAAGAAAAACCTTCACGGAAGGGGTCCATATTAGAATGTTGAAGTGTTTACAAAAATATAATAAACCGTTAACTTTGCTTTAATTGCATTATTTTGGTTTTTTGTTTATAAGTCGGAAACGGTTAAAAATTGGTATATCATCACATAACACTTTTAGATACAGAAAGTATTGCTCTTTTAAGCTCCACTATAAAATACTGCGTGTGCGTTTACAAAAATTTTGTAAACGCCCTGTATGCGATAAATGAATTCTCATATCATATTGTCATAAAATAACCTATTAAGGAATCGTATTCAAAAATTTGGGCTAGCTATGCTGGTTGTAAAAAAATATTTTTTTATTCAGGGATGTTTGTTGCCAAATTATTTAAAACATATTTTATATTTCCGAAACGGCTCAAGATAGGTATAGCATATTTTACATAAAAAAGATTCAAAATGGTTCACAAAGTCTAGAAAAGCAATAACATATAGGATATTCCATTTGAAAAAACGAAGTTGGAATCTGCTCCAAGTAGATCTGGCAACACTGAAACGCAGGAGATATATTAAATATAATATATCATATTCATTTACATATGTATCCAAAATTTAAAATCATTGCTCCAAGTAGTTCTTCTAAAACATCTAATCTACCATCCACTGTCAATCACCCTGTGTATGTATATATATATAATCTCCCCTTTGTGGATCGAACCTTGACGTGGTAAAGGGGTTTGAGTAGGGCAATGAAGTTTTGAGCTATGCCGTTTGGTTTGGTTGAGCTATGCCAGCTTGGACCAGCGTGGCAGATTACCGTCCATACCTTCAACATGGTATTTCAATATGTTGAAATATGACAGTACAACCTCAAACAGGGCCCTTATTCCCCGGAGGCCAAGGGGCAACTACCTACGGCAACGGGAAGACCTGCCCCAAGGCAGAGGGTGCTAAGAATCACCGGGTTAGATTAGGCTGCCATTGAACTTTCAACATTACTATGAAAACGGAGGCCCGTCTGCAAGAACTGTTAATCGAACTTGACAACATACATTGGGATATTATTGGGCTCTGTGAAAGATGAAGAAAGGGTGAAGAGTTAATCAAACTAGAACCAACTGGTCACGTACTCTACACCTGAGGTACGGAGAATGGACGATGTGGTGGAATTGGATTCCTCATCAATCGAAAGGTATGGACAGTGCAGTTAAATATGAAAGTATATCTGACCGATTAGCCCAATGCGTCATTCAGTTGAATAAAAAGTTTAAGCTTCAAATCGTTCAAGCTTATGCATCAACTATAAGCTATAGAGATGAGGAAATTGAGGAATTTTATGATGATGTGTGTAACTTTTAGACAAAGAGAGGTGTAGGTATAAAATCCTGATGGGTGACTTTAAGGCCATACTCGGAAAAGCAAGAAATGGTGAAAATGCAACTGGCCCATATGGAAATGGTGAGCGGGACAATAGAGGTGACAGGCTGGTTGACTTTGCTGAAGGATAAAAATTCTATATTATGAGTTTGTTTTATAAGAAAAAGATCAACAGAAAATGGACATGGAAAGTCCATCTGGACTTACCAGTGAAATTGATTATATCATGTCAAACGATAAAGCAATATTTTGCAATTGTACTGTCCTTAACCATTTTAATGTGGGAAGTGACCACCGAATAGTACGAGCAAGGATTAGGATAAACTACCGAAAAGAACGCGAAAAAATGATAAGATCAAAAGGTGGCAAAGTGAATTCTGCGAAGCTACTGGAGAGGGGCGGAGATTTTGAAATTACTTTGTCGAACCGCTTTGCTGTGTTACAAGGCCCAGAGGAGATGGAAATTACAGACCAATATAAAGAAATCGCCAACAATGTGCTTAAAACGGCGGCTTCAATAGCACCAGAAGATAAATGTTTCAAAGAGTAAAACATTTCCAATGAAACCATTAATTTAATGAAAAAACGCCGGACAATGAAGAATGCAGATAGTCCTTTTGGCAGGGTCGAGTACGTTGAGCTTTGCAAAACTATAAGAAAACGTATTCGAGAGGAAACGCGCAGATTCAACATGCAGCTAGTACAAAAAACTCTGAAAGAAAACAAGGGAATTAACAAAGCTAAGCAGAAGCTGAGAAGGAAAAGGACACAAATGTTTTCCTTAACGCGTGAGAATGGTACAATATGCAGGAAACGGACGAAATTGTCAGAGGTTGTCCGAAGATATTATTCAAAGTTATATGAGGACCAGAATCAGACAAGAACAGCAATGCCTACTGAAGAACAAATGCCAAATAGTGGAGGAAGTGACAAAGGCTAAAGACTTGATGAAAAATGGCAAGGCTCTAGGAAACGATAGTATAACGGTGGAGATGTTAAAAGCTGGTGGTGTTTTACATAAGAAAGGAGCACGGGAAGATTTAAAGAACTACCGCCCAATAAGCCTCCTATCAGTGGTCTACAAAGTTTTCACCAAGATAATATCCAAAAGAATACTAAGAAAACTTAATGACGCACAACCAAGGGAGCAGGCAGGATTCAGAAGTGGATTCAGTATATTGGATCATATCCAGGTTCTACAGCTGGTCATAGAAAAACACAACGAATACACTATGCCACTGTACTGGCATTTATCGATTATGAAAAAGCATTTGATTCAATCTCAAACCGGGCCATAATGGATGCATTGCTTAATCAAGGTGTAGAGAAAGCCTATGTAAACCTGCTAGGATCGATATATGACGAAGCTACAGCGACAGTCCACCTTAACGATCTTGAGGTGGGAATAAATGTAGAGCGGGGCGTACGGCAGGGGGGCGCAATATCGCTTCTTCTTTTCTCAGCCTGCCTGGAAGAAGTGTTCCGTAAGCTGAATTGGGAACAAGATGGAATAAGGATTAATGGTGCGTACTTAAATCATCTTAGATTCGCAGATGATATCGTTCTTCTTTCACAAGACCCAGATGAGCTGCAAAGACACGTACAAGAATTGCAAAGGGCTGGGGAATCATTTGGCTTGAAAATAAACCAGAAGAAGAGTCAAGTCATGTCCAATAAATTTGCTGAGGGCAAAAGGATTTCTATTTTAGGAACGGATTTGGAAGTTGTGGATCACTATATATATATATATATATATATATATATATATATATATATATATATATATATATATATATATATATATATATATATATATATATATATATATATATATATATATATTTGGGCAAAGGGTTTCAATGGAAGGGGACACCGTCCGGGAGGTGGAACGACGCGTTGAATGTGGCTGGCAGGCATTTGGCAGGTCCAATGCGGGTTGAATCCGGGTTGGTATAATAAAAAAACAAAAAATCTAAAGGTAACAAATTTATAAATGTAAATGTATATATATATATATATATATATATATATATATATATATATATATATATATATATATATATATATATATATATATATATATATATATATACAAACAAATACAGACAAAACTCACCAACAGAATTCTTACGTACATACAAGGAGTCAAGTTAACAGTGCCATGGATCGCATAAGTCAGACCTGATCTGGAAAAGGCACAAATGGGCCCGACAGAGAGTGAGGATAGAAGAACGTACAGAGACAAAATACATATGTGAAACGTTGCATCAGAGAGCGAAATTTCGAGGAGATCAGGGACAAGGTGGACGAAGGAGAGAAAGAATCCACGGATAAATTATATTCTTGATTGTATGGTATATGTCGGCGTCCCGATGAGACGAAACATATGTCATCCAGTTGAAGGGATACGTGGGGCTTCTTCCCGTTTAAAAACAAAAATGTTCATATAGATATATATATATATATATATATATATATATATATATATATATATATATATATATATATATATATATATATATATATATATATATATAATATTTATCTATTTATTTATTATTTATTACATTTATAATATACTATATTACATTACTTATATTATTCTGTTATCTTCACAATTTTGTTTTATTTTCATAAAATTTTTTTTAATTAGGGTTGCCGCCATCTCAGCCAGAATACCTTGTTGGAGGCAAAATACTGCAGGACTGTTTGGTTTATTTATAAAAACAGGCCCGATATGTTTTCATGTGGTTTTTAATAACAGCATTTTATTTCACATTTCTGGTGAGTTGTTAAAAAGTAGATGAAGACGTGATCCTATTTTTAAATGTTTTGCATAAGCTATGTTATAAGCATAGGACATAGAAATATCAAAATTAGGGAGTATTTTGAGAAAGGAAATTATTTTTGTGACAGCTGCCTGTATTAAGAACATCATCATTTTTGAAAAAAACTAACTCTCCCGAGTTTTGCATTCATCTATCAATTCTCGAATATTTTTTGTAGTTAGCGAGTAGTAACTCCATAGGTTTTAAAAGACTTTTGATTGTTTTGGCTAAACGATTATCAGTTACGATTATAACATAATAAAGAAACTAATTTAGAATCGTCTCAAAGCAATTGCTGATTTTTTATTAAAATGGGTTATTAACAAACATATTAGAAATCTGCTATCCGTCTTGTTGTACACACATCTGGAGTCTCTCTTCAACGTTCTGCATCGCACTTTCTAAGTTCCATTCCCTCCTCCGGCTTTATAGATATTTTTTTGCGAATGACAACTTTCACAGCCCGTTTACTAATCGAGGGTTTCGAACGTAGACTTTCAGCTTGAGAAATACTTCAATATTATTTGAAAATAACTTGCAGAAGAAATATATTGCAGACAAACCAATCTGGTGTATGTAAGGACTAAGATATATCGTCCAATCGCTAGATTACGTGTTGTTGAATATAACTGCTGAACAACAGGCATCGATGCCCTGGCCATGAAGGCTGATACTCCATCTTTTTGGACCACATTTTCTTTATGTCGACACGTAGCAGTATATACAAACAATTGTAACAAATGTTGACATAGCACTCTGAAGACAATGTTTCTGAAGTCCCTTTTTCTTTAATAAAGTACGATCCAATGATTCCTACATTCGAAATGCCGCTCCAAAACTATAACGCTAGTACTATGGAGAGCTCCTTGCTGCTCAAAATATTGTATGTTTGTTCATCACAACAAATTGTACCAACAAATTTAATTTTGCCGTGTAAAACTCATAGTTGCGCTGTAGCGACATACCGAAATTTGGAGCTTATAGTTATACATAACGCAGTTATGTACATTCCAGATTTTTTATGTATGATATTTATCATAATTTGATTATTTCAAATTAAAAATGTAATCCCAATGCAATATGGAGAATATACTGCAATAAACTTTCATGAAATTTTGCATACCTATTTTATTTAATTCATTTAAGAAAGTTTTGGTGGTCAGTTTAAAAGCATTGTCTTTCAAAGTTTAATACACTTTTTGCCTTTTGATAGAAGATTGTGATATTTTCAATATTTAGTTTATATTAAAATTCTTTCATTATAGTCACTGGTTTTGCAGTTGTTTTTGGCTTGGAAGCATGTACTATTTTATGAAGTTGAATCAATTATTTTTAGGGATTATATGATTACCGTCTTAAGAAATTACTCTTCATGGCACATCATACATCTTTCAAATTCATCTTTATATACCATGTTGTATGACATGTTAGCCACCTTGTTTAAATCATCAAATACGTAATATATTCCTAAGGGGTAGTTATTTAATTTGTCGAAAAAGGAATTGATTATGCCGTAATAAAAATCGTCTGTAACCGATAAGGCATTTTCTTTATTGTCGTCAAAAATATATGATACAATTATATTCGTAAACTAATTTCAGCACCAAACTGTAACTCGATAGGGATGGAGTGATATGTAAGGTTATAAGCTTAATGAATCTTCCAAAGATTCCCCCAGACCAAATTTCCACGATTTGTTTTATTGATAAAATTTTAATTTATTGCTTAACAGTAAGTAGCAGTTAAGTTAATATTTGAATTTATACAAACAGATATCTTTATTTTAAACGAAATGGTATTAACGGTAGTTTAAAATAAGAACACTAAAGATTAAGCACCATCCGACAATGTAGATTCATTTGTAAAGGTAAACGCAAGTTCAATTTGAACCACTGGTAGGAAATACATTGTTCTTCAGGTAATTCTAAAACTTTTTCTTGTCTGAATAGCTTCAGGAGATATATGTTCACGACATACGAAGTTCTAACTTTAAGTTAAAAACACATTTAGTTTAACCAAATGGGTCGTAATGGGCCCAGTAACTGTTCGACTCATTAATTGGGGAGTTTAAGTATCGGACTTTGGAAGCGTCGTCGAACGAGTAAACTTTATGGGAACCGATTAAAATTTTACTAGAATTGGGAGACAACGTAAGCGGATTAGCGCAACGACCAGACGTAAACACGTTGAAAAACAATTGGAGGGCGTAACTAAATGGACTAATGCCGTCAGAAAAAAAAAAGAAAATATGGTAGTTGGCAGAAAGAAAACGATTCTAAGCGATTTTCAAGTGGGGGATTAAGGAGATGAAAGGCATGGATGAACAAATGGGGGCAACTAAGCAAATAAAGACATACATTATAAAAAAGTTCTTAGGAATATTCCATTAGTTGCCCTTTTAATGCTTGTAAACAAAAATGGCAAGATCGAAACACTATTTGTGCCGTTTACGGAGAGGATTAATTCATCCAGCACTAATGTTGTGGACATTAAGGCTATAATAACTTAAGATTTACTCAACACAGTCGATGAGGTGATAAGTCGAAGTTTTACTCAACACAGTGGATGAGTGGATAAGTTAAATATTGAGAAAAATGGGTACGCCTGCCAATACGATGTGCATGTCCCTCACGAACTTGGTGAGCGAAATCACCTAACCTCTCCGTGCGATCATTCGCTAAAAAAAAATCTGAAGCTTCATTTCTGAAGTGAATGATAATTAGTGATATGTAGTGGATTGTGTACAATAACCTGCAACGAAAAAAACTCATGAAGGCTCCCAATGTCGGTGGTTTTAAGAATAGCGAAAAATTGCCTTCATCCGAAGAAAATATTGCTTTACATTTGGTGGGCTTAGAAGGGACCCATAAATTCCAAACCATCAACACAGACTTCTACTATTCATAATTAGATCGGCTGAAGGCAGAAATTAAAAAAAAAGCATTTACAGAATTAGTAACCAGGGAAGGTGTACTGTTTCATCTTGACAATATACGACAACACGTTTCAGTTAGGATCCGGCAAAAATTGTTGGGCTTTAATTGGGACTTTTTGTCCCATTTACTTTATTCACTGGACTTCGTACCCCGGACTATCTATTCTGCTCCCTTCAAAACTGTTTAAATAGGAAATCTTTTAAAACGCCCCCAGGTAGGAATTGTCAATATTGACAATTGAGCTAGCTTTGGGTCACTTTTTATTTGCCAAGCCTTAGCAGCTAAACATTCGCCCAAGATATAGTCTAAAAACATAACCCATGTATATAGTCTAAAGTCCTCCAAAGTGTATCGCATTGTGACCATAACCTGCAAAGTTTTACACAATGTCTCATAAACGTAAAAATCAGAGCAATTCATATTATAAAATTAAAAAATCTTCATTTATCAATAATACTACGTCTGATATTGACTGGGAAGAAGCAGATATTAGTGGTAGTTCAAGTAAACAAATTATTAATTCATCAGTGGAAAATAATTAAAATAACATTAGTAAACCGTCATTCGGTAATTTTAACAATTTATTTACTTAGTTGTAATTTTTTGTGACGTAATTATTAATTATGTAGGTTCATAATGTATAGTGGCCAAGTAAATTCCTCATCTGGTAGTTTCAACATTGAATTGAGATCTGGTCAAAGTATAATTGTATATATCAAAGTATAAAAGTATATAACTTTTATGACAAACTCAAAAATTGAATTATTAATAATACCGGAAAGATAGCCGTAGTAACTGTAAATGAACTTCTAGAAATTTTAATAAGTGAATATGTTAAAACTTTTCTTCTCACAGCTCAGTCTTTGTTGGGTTATAAACACCCAATACATCATCTTGGTGTTTTAACTACGAATTATAGTTATGGGAAATATTTTTTTATTGGAATTCAAAATCGAATAGTACCAGAAATATTCGAAAAACCTTTAATTAAAATACTTAAAATAATTAAGATACAAAAGACCTACTTTGGCTGTAGTTATAAAGCTTTATGATAATAAATACACATGTCCTCCTTCTACCGTAAGATTAGTTAATGGCGATGTCAAGCCCAATAATGTTGGAGATATACTTAATGATTTTATTAATGAAGTGTCATTTTTAGTACTGGTCAAAAAACAAAAGGATTCGTTAAATTGTATTTCAGTACTACCAGTAGTATAGCTTTAATAAAAAGTAAATATTTTTTTTATATTATAATAATAGTAAATATTTGATATGTTAAAAATGTATACATCTAATTAATAATTACAGAATTAATTGAAGATAAACATTTTAACGGAACAGAAAACAAGAATAATATTAACAAGTGTAAGCTAATTTCTTGCGGATGCACGAGATCGTGAGGGTGGAAGACGTTTACGCAACACAATCTAATAAACAACTAATTGCATACTTACAATTATGTATTTTGTTGTTAAATTTTATTAGTATAATTTGTTGTTAAAATTTATTCAAAGAAGATATTCTATAAAAATACACTTAATTCATTCATATGCTGAAAAAATTTATATAGTATATAAAGCAAAAATGTATACTATAATAGATTATAATTATAATTTATAATTAACTATTCACTGGATAATTCTTGAACATTTTATATATGTTATGCTTATAAATGAAATAAATGTCGTAAAGTAAGTGGAAATTGTAATATTATTATTATAGATACAATATTTTTTTCCTTTATATCTATTACTAACTTAAGACTTAATTAATTAATCAATTAATTCATAACTTGACGTAATCAATTAATCAAGGCAATTCATTTTTCATCGTTTAAGGCTTGGGACAAACTTAACTTTTCGTTTCAAGGCTTTGACCAGCATTCTTTTTTTGTTAACAGTATTGTTTTTTTTGTTATGATGAGAAAATTTAAAGCAAAATACACCCAGAGAGCTTATACTTAGACGCGTTGCTCTCCGGGTAGTGTCGGATTTTTACCGACTAAAATCCTACCAAGTTCCTACGGTGTCCTGGCATAAGATCTATAAACATTTTTGTTCCCAAGGCTCGGCCTCAGGCATAATTCCAATGTTGGATCTATGCTCTGCCAATGGCCACATCAAGGCTTGCCCCAACGCTAGGGAAATGTAAAAACGATTCGCCGAGAGTCAGACTTGGCCTGGACCAATGGTTCTTTCCTACCTGGGTAATTATTTTTGGCAAAAATATACCTACCACTATGTTAGCAAAAAGTTGTAAATAATACTGGTAATTACATAATAGATTAAATACAGATTTACATAAACTATTTGCATTTCTGTTTCCCATAAAAAAAATCTCTACGTACTTTCCCGACAACCTGATATGTAATACTGTCGCTCTGATATTTGCATTTAATTTTAATGTTAATGATATAGTACTTTGATATATACTTTATGTAAGTTTATATACGTAAGGAGGTTTTTTTGGGAAAAACAAATTTATATAAAACATATGCGAAAAACTATATGTAGAGTCTAACCCCTCCCCCTAACTTTTGAACTGAAAAACATAAAACAAAATTATTTTTAAATGGCAACAGTACTAATAATACCTAATTTCAAAGCTGTTCCAAATATTTCTTCAAACGTTGTTTTTATTTTGACGTTATTGGATTTTTAAAGAAATCGATTAAATTTAATATTAGCATGCCATCAAACTTTTTAAACAGGGTCTCCTTGTAAAAGATAAATATTAGTTTATTTCTGGTAGAAGTCGCACAAAAACTCACCGTTTTTACATATTCAAATTTATTTTGTATATACAATTAAAAATTTACTTTAGTTTTGCCACATTTGAATACAATTGCACGTACTTTAGAAGAAAAAGTGAATGCAATTCTAACTATTGGTAAAGTTGGTAGAAATCTCCATGCAGGTGAAAGAATCTTCAATAAGAGATATGACGATCGTCCTGTCTCTAGAAAGTATTAGCGACATCTAATGTAGAAGTTTCACGCAACGGGTAGTATTCGTGTACAAAAACAACTCGTCACCCAAGAATTTCAGATAACCAACCAATAGATATTGTTGCTAAAATAGTCGTGGATCCTACACGATCTATATCTCAAATTGCAGTTCTCTATAGTCTGTGGACTATCCGCAAAAACTGTGCAAAGGGTTAAAAAAATCATCCCTACAAATTACAAATGTCTCACCAGATTACAGAAGATGATCCAGATCGCAGACTTGAATTATGCGAAGAGATATCTGTAAGAATAGCCCAAGAACCTGAATATTCAAAAACAATTTATTTTGGCAATGAATCCTCCTTTTATGTGAATGCCAATGTGAATACTCTAAATAAAAGGTACTGGAGTGACTTAAATCCTCATTTTTTTCATGAGAACCATACACAATTTCCGGGAAAAGTCAAAGTGGTTAGATATCTTGGGAAGTCACATAGTTCGAACTATTTTTAATCAAAAATTTAACTGGAGAGATGTATTTGGACCTATTGCAGGATGCTATTGAACCGCTAATTTTAGAGATTCTAGAGGAACATCCTTATGCATTTCGAAATCTGGAAGTGATTTTTCAACAAAATGATGCTCCTCCACATTGTAATGGTGCAGTAAGAGTTTATATGAATGAGTAGCATCCCAATAAATGGATTGGTCGGCGGGGAACAATAGAGTGGCCTATTCGTTCCCAAGATACTGCCCTTAAACTTGTTTTTATGGGGGAACTTAAAATTTAAGGCATATGTTACACAACGCAATAACATAGAGATTTTGAAGCAGATAATTACGGAACAATGTAGATTAATTTTTGCGGATATATTTAAAGGGGTAAGGGAAGAATTTTATAACAAGATGTACTGTCTTCAAGAAGGAATTGCCCATTTTGAGCATTTATTTTAATCTTTCCAGAACATTTTCGAAATACATCTAGTATTACATTTTACTTTCATTATTTTGTTAGTTTGGAATAAAACTTATTGTTTTTCATTAAATTAGTATTTTATTTCTAAATGTAATTTCAAAATAACTTCGAATATACACATCTTAATTGATTGACTTTCTGTGCGACGTCTATCAGAAAAAAAAAATATAAGGCGGCCCTATTTAAAATGTTTGATGAGATGCTAATATTAAATTTAATCGATTTTTTCAAAAATCTAAGAACATATATCAAAATAAAAACAACGTTTGAATAGATATTTGAAACAACTTTTGATCTGAGGTACTACTAGCGTACTGTTGCCATTTAAAAATAATTATCAAAATGAGGCCACAATGCCATCTTTGAAATTTAAATCACTGCCTATTAACTAAAACGTTTTTTATACTTTAATTTATGTATGCTAATATTAGTTACGACCATTCTTAAAATAGCTATAAATATCATACACATATGTGAATATTGTTAATGTATTTGTTATTAAATAAAGCCGGCCGCAGTGGTCTGGTAGGTTAGTCACCTGCCTGGCAATCCAAAGGTAGCTGGTCTGATTCCAGTGCTCGGATGGGTGTTTTTCTTAATTCTTCTGTCCGTCTTACTACCTACCCTACACACACACTTATATACACTCACACACACACACACACACACACCCCCACACACGTCCACACCTAAATGTCTGTGATTATTTCTAGGTAAGAGTGAATTTCTAGGTAAGATAATTACCTCTCAGTCACGCCAGTTAAAGGCTGGGTAAGGCCAGATGCCTTCTGAGAAGTGTTCTACTTTGATCACTCGCCAGTCGGTAGGCTTCTTGATAGACTTATGGCACATAATCAAGGGTTGATAACTTGAGGGGGTGCTGGCTTGGGTTTGTCCGTAGCTGATGACCGTGGTTCGGAACCCACGTTAAGCTGTAGGTCCAGTCGCTAAAGAGCCTTAGATACTGATGCGCCTCTAATCGTAATTCTTTTCCTTTCCTTTTATTAAATAAACAATGAAGAAAGAATGGTAGGTGTTTATTTGATTTGGTAAGTATAGTGGCGATTTTCAAGTATCAAATAACTTTACACTACGAACTAATGCAAACCTCCAGTAAGTTTAGAAACGTAAGAATAGCATTTAAATCAAAACATATTCTTTCTTAACCATCACAGTGTTGAAACCAAAATCAGAATTTGCCGTAGTATATTACTCCTATTCGGCTTTAAATTTTCATAGATTTTCTATAATCAATGAGATTTTAAAAATTATTACATTTTTAAAATTTGAGAATTTTTCACAATTATTATTCTGTAAAGCAGTGTTTTTATAGAGCATAAGGATCATTATAGGTTAAGGGTCAATTCCACAGAAATTCTGCTTTGTTCATGTTACTTTGTTCCAGGCTTATCGAAAAAGTATTTTAATTACGTATCTTGAAAAGTTGGAACCTTTTTACAATTTGCAATCACTCCGGAAGTAAAAAATAAAACAAAGAAAAATTGAGGATTAAAGAAATAAAAGAAAAAACGTTGTTTCTTTGTCTCTATAAATTGGTTTTTAAATCGATTAGTTTTATTCTATAAAACGAGGTTTGCCCCATTTTTCTGTTTGGGGTATCTCAAGAGAAAATTAATTTAAATTTTAAGAGTGTAAGATGTTTAAATATCTGTTATCTTAGTTAATACATTTAAATTTTAAGTTTTTTTAATTTATGAGTGTAAAGATTTATTGTAATCAAATCCTCAAAATTCCACTCTTTGTTCATAAAATCTATTTTCTGTTATGACATAACTGGATAGAAAATATATTATTATTATTATTCACGTATGGGCCCTGGTGGACCACGCGAAGCACAATTAGAGGCGTTTGTTGTTGTTAGCCTTCCTTTGTGCCCATACTGATTTCATTCTTTCGCTATGAGCTTGTTTCCTTTCGTCAGACCAAGTTGTTCCAGTCTTCCTACATTTTTCTCTCTGGCCAACCATCCAAACGTTAACCTTGTGTCTGAAACAGCCTCTATCCTGAATTTCACTTTGTGTAATATTTGCTGATCTTAGGTCCTCTTTAATTGCAGCAATCCATTTAATTATTTCCACTTTAGCTTTACTCCTATTTTCATAAAATTCGACTATTTGTCTAGTTAACCTACTCGGATTCATCCGTTTTATGTGTCCGTAAAACTTAAGTCTTCGTTTTCTCATATCGCTATGTATATCTGTGTATTGTTTGATTTCTTGGTTTTCTCGAAGTCGGTATGTTGTGCTATTTATTTGTTTGGGACCTAGGATTTTTCTTATGATTTTTCTTTCCTTCTTTTCAATGTCCTCGATGTCCCTCTTTCTATTCAAAATGAGCGTTTCCGCAGCATATAGACATTCTGGCTTAATAACTGTGTTGTAATGTCTCAGTTTTGTGTTTTTAGATAGGCATTTTTTGTTGTAAATGTTTTGTGTAAGTCTCAATGCCGTTTCCATTTTTTGACATCTACCCTTATTGGCCGCTTTTTCCAACCCATTTTCCATGATTATTTCACCCAAATATTTGAATTGAGAGACTCGCCTGATGTTACTATATTTTGTTTTTAGAAATGGCGTTCTTAGTCTGTTGCAGGTCATGTATTGTGTCTTTTCAAAGGAAATTTGGAGTCCTACATTTTCGGCTGTTTCTTTTAGGATTTCAATCTGTTTCTGTGCCGTTAATACATCTTGAGCTAAAATTGCTAGATCATCAGCAAATGCCAGACAATCAATTTTGATGTTGGTTCTCCCCAGTTTAATGGGCTGGTCAATATTCAGGGCCGACTTTTTTTCACGCCACTCCTGTATTACTTTTTCTAGAACACAGTTAAATAAAAGTGGCGAGAGTCCATCCCCTTGTCTCACTCCAGTTTTAATTTCGAAGGGCTCCGAGATCTCACCCATGAATTTAACTTTTGACCTTGTGTTAGTTAACGTTGCTTTAATAATTGCCAGCGTTTTCAGATCTAGTCCTTGTTCTTTCAAGATTCGGAATAAAGATTCGCGGTCAATAGAATCATATGCTTTTTTGAAATCCACAAATGTACAGACGAGATTTTTATTGTACAGTTTTTGATGTCTTAGAATCAACTTCAGATTCAGGATCTGTTCAGGGCAGGATCTGCCCGGTCGAAAACCTGCTTGATATTCACCAATGTTCGGTTCTAACTGTCCCTGTGCTCTGTCTAGTAGACATTGAGATAGAATCTTGTAACAAACTGGGAGAAGAGATATCCCTCTGTAGTTGTTTACATCCGTTCTATCTCCTTTCTTATGTAGTGGATGGATTAAAGCATCTTTCCAATCTTCCGGAATCCGTTCGGTTCGCCAAACTTCTTGTAGAATTTTGGTTATTTCCCTGATTGTACCTGGACCAG
This sequence comes from Cosmopolites sordidus, assembly GCA_031761425.1. Taxonomy (NCBI): domain Eukaryota; kingdom Metazoa; phylum Arthropoda; class Insecta; order Coleoptera; family Curculionidae; genus Cosmopolites; species Cosmopolites sordidus. The sequence goes on from JARFXV010001673.1 coordinate 98,057, forward strand.
CGGATTTCAAAAGTTCCGCAGTGATTCCATCTTCACCAGAAGCTTTGTTATTTTTAAGCCGCTTAATTTGCCTAATTATTTCATCTTCATTCGGTGGTAATGAATCTGGGTTTGTTTGTTTAGGCTTTAGTGTTGCTAATTTGATTAATGGCTCAGGACAGTTTAGTATTTGTTCAAAATATTTCGCAAGTTCTTTGCAATTATCTTGGTTATTTAGAGCCAATTGTCCGTTTTCCTTTTGGAAGCAAAGACTTTGCGGTTGATAGCCTGTTACTTTAGTTTTAAATGTTTTGTAAAAGTTTCGAGTGTTATGTTTTTGGAAATCTTTTTCTATTTCATTAAGTTGATTGTTTTCATATTTTCTTTTAGTTTGTCTAATTAGCTTCGATGTTTCTTTTCTTACTTCCAAAAATATGTTATAGTTTATTGCTGTTTTTTGACTATTCCAATCTTTGAATGCTTCACTTCGGCTTAATACTGCTTGCTCGCAAACTTCATCCCACCACGGATGTTTTCTACGTTTTTGTAAAGGGACCAACTTTAAGGCTGTTTTAATAATTTTTTGTTTCAATTCTTGCCAGTTCTGTGCTGGTTGTTTATCAAGTTCTTCTGTTAGGGCTGGTTTTATTTTCGTTGGGTCAAACTTTGGTATTAGCAGCCGCTTTTGAATAAGTTTTCGAGGTTTTAAGCTAAGTTTGATTCTAGTCAAGTAGTGATCCGTGTCTATATTTGCTCCTTTCCTGACTTGAACATTCAAAATCTCTTTATAATTGGGGTACGAAATGGCAACATGGTCAATTTGAAATTCACCCATGTACGTGTTTGGGCACCTCCAGGTTTTTTGTTTTGATATTTTCTTCTTAAAATGGGTTGACATTATTTTTAGATTAAACTGCGAACATAGTTCAACCAATCTTCTACCATTATGGTTAGTCCATTTATGAGCGGGAAAACTGCCGACTGTTTTCCTGTACTTTTTTTCTTTCCCTAGCTGGGCGTTGAAATCACCCAATAGGATTTTTACATGGTTAGAGGGAATTTTAGAGATAGTCTTTTCTAGAATTTCCCAGGACTTATTTACTTTTTCAGGATTAGATTTATTTTCTTCGTTAACTGGGAGGTGTGCATTGATTAATGTATAGTTTTTGTTAGCACACTTAAGGGATACTGTCATAAGTCGATTATTTACTGGCTGGACATTTGTTATAGAACCAAGGATGTTTCTTGAGACAGCGAAAGCAACACCGAGATGTGGTGTATTTTTGAGTATTTTTTTGTCCGTTTTACTTTTAAAAAGTCTGTAGTTGCCGAATTCCAAGGTGTTATCATCAGTCAATCTAGTTTCTTGCAAAGCTAAAATTTTGATTTTTTGCTGATTTAATGTTCGCCCCAATTCGTGTAGTTTTCCTGGACGCAGGAGAGAATTGATATTTAGCGTTCCAAAGAAAGTTTTTGTTTTCGGTTTCAGACGTTGGCCAGAGGTCTCCGATTCCCTCTGAAAGATTTTGCGTTTAAGCCCGGACGCCCCAGAATCCGAAAGTCCGGTTGTACCAGCAAAACTGGCAGAGGATTGTCTACCTCCTGGGGTAATTTTGTAATTACTAGAACGCTTCATCTTGTACTTTGAATTAAAGGTTTGGTTTTGTAGAAAATATATATTTTATTAATTTTACATATAGTTATCGGCAAATTGAGAAATCGATATTTCGTCGAATTTTTTATAGGCCCATAAATGTAATCCTAATACATTGCCGATAAAACTACAAATCTATAAATTGGGATCACAAGTTGTTAGGGGATGCAAGAAAAAATTGCTTTTCGAGGACTTATTCAATATTTTCGCAAGGTATTCAATATTTCTGCGAAGCATGTATAAATTCTGGGCTTTTCAGAGTAAAAAAAAGGTCATTTGCCATAATTACAAGCCTTAATATAAGCAAAATAAATATTTCGAGTGTATATTTCAACTTAATTCAAGAATTGTTCCCTTTGAATATTTATAAAACTTTCACGCATGTTAAGCATCAAGTACATCTATATATATATATATATATATATATATATATATATATATATATATATATATATATATATATATATATATATATATATATATATATATTCATTCAAAGCATTCTGACTCATTTCGAAACTTCGCTATATGATTCAACGTTCCACATATGTATTTTGTTTCTGTAGGTTCTTCTATCCTCAATCTCTGTAGGACCCATTTGTGCCTTTCCCAGAGCAGCTCTGACTTGTGGGATCCATGGTACTGTTGATTTGACTCCTTGGATGTATGTAAGAATTCTGTTGATGAGTTTTGTCCGTGGGAGTCTACTGATATGTCCATAGAATTTCAACCTTCTTTTTCTTATGTCGCCGCTACGTTGGACGTTGTTTTTGGTTCGTCCGAGTCGTATTAGTTTCCAGTGTCCTTGATTTTTCAGTTCATTTTCCCATTCCCTTATGACTTTGTCTAGGACCTGGTTGAAGAGGAGATCTTTCTTGAAGTCCACGAACGTGCAGATGATTGGGACGTTCCTGATAGCTTTGTATTTCAGTATTGTTTTTAAGTTAAAAGTTTTAAGTTAAGTTTGGTCCGAGGTTTTTCAATAGTTCCGCGGTGATACCATCTTCACCGGATGATCTGTTATTCTTTAGTTTGCGTATGTGCCTGTGGATTTCTTCCTGTGTTAGTGGTGGTGATTCTGAGTGGGTATGGATACAATTTTCCTTGTCGCGTTCGGGGCAATGGAGGAGATCAGAGAAATAGTGTGCCAGCTCCTGACAATTCTCCTGATTGGTTAGCGCTAATCTCCCATTCCTCTTTCTGAAGCAAGGATTTTGGTGTGTATCCACGGATTTTTCTTGCAAAAGTCCTATAAAAGTCTCGTGTTAATATTGCGAAAATTCTCCTCTATTGAGTCTGATTGTTCCTTCATGTACTTCCTCTTAGTTTGCCTAATAACCTTGGCGGTCTGTTTTCTAGTAAGATCACGTCAACAAAAGCTGTTGACTTTCTGGGGATTTTTTAGTTTTGTACTCATGAAATGCTCGTTTGTGTCGCTGCGCGGCATTTTTGCATTCCGAGTCCCACCAAGGGTGTTTTATGTTCTTTTTCAATGGGATCAGTTCCTGTGCTTTTTGTGTAATTTTTTGTGGAATTTTTCCCATGTATCTGCCTGTTCGTTTTCCCATGCCTCTGTTATGTTGGATTCCTTGATCTTTTTCGTGTCGAATTTCTGTAGATGTGTTTTCTTGTGATGAATTCTCCTTAGAGTGAACTTGACTTTGATTCGTGTTAGGTAGTGGTCTGAGTCCATGTTTTTGCGCCCCTGCGGACTTTCACATTTTGGATCTCTCTTTGTTGTGGGTATGAGATCGCAACGTGGTCTATCTGGAATTCTCCAATCTGTTGTATAGGCGATTTCCATGTCTTCTGTTTTCGTGGAAATTTTCTTAGGGATGTTGACATGATCTTAAGGTTATTTTGTTGACATAGTTCGATGAGTCTTGTGCCGTTCTTATTGGTCAATTTGTGACCGGGGAATTTGCCTACTGTTTTGTAATGGATTTTTTCTCTGCCGATTTGTGCATTAAAGTCGCCCATTAAAATTTTGATGTCATCCTTTGGAATCTTTGCAATTACCTTCTCTTGTGTTGCCCACTATTTCTCTGAAGATTTGGGGTTTTTCTTGTTGGCTCCGTTTATGTGGGCATGTACGTTGACGATGGTGTATTTTTTTATTGGCGCACTCTAAGCGCATAGTCATTAGTCTATTTTTTATGGGCGTGATTTCCTTAATAGTGTTAACTATCCCTTTATGTACCACAAAAACCATGCCCAGAAGTGGAGCGCTCCTGGCGACTGGTTTGGTCTGCTTGTCTGTCCTACTTTTGAAGATGCAATCGTTCCCATAGTCTACCGTGCCCTAATTCGTGATGGGTGTTTCTTGTAGGGCAAGCACAAGTATCTTTTGCCTGTCAAGTTCTGAAGTTAGATTGTGAAGTTTTCCTGGTTGGATCAGCGTGTTGATGTTGAAAGTGCTAATATATGTAGGCGTTTTATGTAGAAATTTGCGGGAAAGCTTCGACTTATTTTGAGATCGTAAAAGTCCAGGTTCCCCAGAATCTGAACACTCGATTGCCGTCTGTCGTGGATTGGTTACCACCTGGGGTATCATTGTTATAACTTGCATGAGTCATGGTTGCTTATAAGCTTATAGGTCCAGTGTTTCCACTGGGAATTTAGAATCAGGGATTGTTAGTTCCTGGAGCGTGGTGTACAGCCGCAGCCTTTTGTTGAACAGATGCCGACTAGGTTGCCCGTGGTTGCCACTGCAGACGCGATTTGGGTTTGCCAGAGCCCTGTTAGCCATCTGTTCCTGAAATAAATGTTCGAGTTCAGCCGTTGTGCGCTTCCTGCGATGTGGGCGAAGGGTTGGAGCTTTAGGAAGCTTTAGGATATATACATATATATATATATATATATATATATATATATATATATATATATATATATATATATATATATATATATGTATATACCAGGTGCCTGGCCAAAAGATCTGGCAAAAATATGAAAAAGATCCATATCACCGTGTTAAATGATAATAGGCATTTTTTTGAAAATCTTGAAATTCGACACCCTAGACTATATATTTTGGTACTGTGCTCACAAATGTCCAAATTTTTCAGTGTTATTTTTTATAACGTGATTCTAAATAACCATGCTATTAATAGCAGTCACAAATCAAACAATGAACGTTGTTAACTTAGTAAAAAAAAAGTTCATTTCGTCGTGGTTATAAAAATTATGTCAGCTAACTATGACACTTCATCTTTTTAAAAAATATATTTCACTACCCTGGGCAAGTTATTTCAAAAGGTGGCCCATTTAGTCAAGGTTTTTGGCACTTGGCAATTGGTACTTTTCTTTCCACAAAAATATAATTGCTTATTTTTTTGCAAAAGGACCAAATTTTAAAAAACTCATGCCATAATAAAAATACTATTGTGTGCTCAAAAATTGACTTCACCAGTGTAAATGAGATGGACAGATGTTATAATGTGAGATAGATATTAACGAGGTTCGACGACGAATTAGAGAGAAAGACAGATGGACATTTAACGGTTAGAATGAGCGAGACGGATAGTAACGCCGATGCTCAATAGTTGATTATTGTTTTTATCCTTCACTACGCTACGTTCCTTCGTTTATTACGCATTTTCTCGTAATTGTGTAACTTTCGTAGTGACGATTTTGGTTTGTATTACCCTGGACCTGATACTGAATTTTTGTTAACTATTTTGGCTTGTGTTACCCTGGACTTGATGTTGCATTTCTGCTGACGACTTTGGCTTTGTTTCACTGAACATAATTTTGTTGTGCATTCTGTGTTAATTAGTATTTAGCAATATTAATAATAGTTTTGCATCATACCGTATTTGTACAGAGCGGAAGAATATACGAACATGCATCTTATCTACGGCGAATGTCATTGTAATGCCTCGGTCGCAGCCAAATTGTATCACGTGAGTTACTTCAATGCGGAGCTTCATCCAGATAACCGCGTGCTTATCAATTTACAGGTGTCGTAGTGGCAAGGGCGATTGCTTAGCGCTCGTAGGGCCGGTCAAAGACCTTGGGGATACGACGACGCGGTTTTAAATGAAATCTAAAATGACCCCCAGCGCTTCAGTACGTGCGATTAAAAAAAACACTCTAATACCAAAAAGTATTGCTCATCGAATTTTATAACGTTACGAATATCACCTGTATAATGTGCAATGTGTACTAAGTTTATTACCTCGTGACTATACTCCCAGAATGGATTTTTGTAGAACAATGTTTACGAGAAAACGTGAGATCCACATTATCTAAACAAAATTTTATGAACTGGCGAATCGGCGTTTAAAAAGGACGGATATTTAAACATGTATAACTTACATAGTTGGCATACGGAAAACTCGCATTTACCTCGTGAACATCGGTCCCAGAATCAATTTAAATTAACATGTGGACCGGAATTTTAAACGGACAAATAATTCGATCATTTGAGCTGCCTCAAACTTTCAATGGCGCCAACTACTTGGATTTTCTCCAAAACAAGTTGCAGACTTTGTTAAAAGATATACCACTCTATATTTACAAAGAAATGTGGTTTCAACAAAATGATTGCCCAGCGCATTATGCTAGTCCTGTACAGTAATATTTGAATGGAGAGTATCGCAAAAGGTGAATTGGGCTCCGAGGTTCATTTGAGTGGCCTCCTTGTTGTCCGGTTCTAAACCTCCTTGATTTATTATAGTGAGGCTGCATCGAAAATGAGGTGTATTTAAAACCAATACAAAATTCAGCTGAACTGTGCCACAGGATTGTTGAAACAGCAGAAGAAATAAATGCAAGGAGATTCGCATGACTGGTGAAAAGATCTTTTCTTAGGCAGAGGAGAACACGTATTCGTGCCGAAGATAAACAATTTGAGTATTTGCTTTAGTTTTAAAGAAAAATATTATGATACATAAATTTCATGTGCCTAAAATAGCTGCTTCAATACCACTAGAAGAAAGATATCTCAAAGATGTTGTTGATTGTTTCATTGAAAAAAGGCCGACAACCATGAATGCAGAGAATCCTTTTGGCAGGATCTAGTAAGTTGAGCTTTGCAAAACTAAAAAATCTAAAACAAAAACATAACTAAGAAATCGTATTCGAGAGATGGCACGCCGTTTCAACATGCATCTATTGCAAAAAATTTAGAAAGAAACCAGGGAGTTAATTCTCCTAAAAAAATTTTCAGAAACTGAAAAAGAAAAGGACGTATATTTTTCTTTTAATGCGTGGGGATGGCACAGTGTGTAGGGCGCGCACGGAAATGTTAGAGGTTGTCAGAAGATTTTATTGCCAACACATGACAGATATCTTAGTGAAAGAAGTGGTAAAGGGTGCAGAATCAATCAAAACCAGCAAGGCTCCAGGAAGTAACTGTTGAAATGCTAAAAATTGGTGGTCGGACTTTATATAAAACACTGGTACAATTATATTCAAAATGCCTTAAAAACAAAAAGTACCCAACTTATGGACAAATACAGAAGGGATTCTTTTAGATAAAAAAAACACAGAAAGATTTTAAGAACTGCCGTTTAATAAGCTTTCTATCAGTGATTTACAAAGTTTTCACTAAGCTATTATCTAAAAGGATATTAAGAAAACTGAATGACGTACAACCATGACGACAAGCAGGATTCAGAAGTGGATTAAGTATAATGTATCACATTCAGGGTGTATAGCAGGCCATAAAAAGGCACTACGAATACACCTGCTTGGCTTTTATCGACTATGAAAAACCATTTGACTCAATCTTAAAGCAGGTCTTAATAAATGCATTGCTTAATAAAGGTGTGGACAAAGTCTATCTAAACTTACTGGGATCGAAGACACTTACAAGAGCTATAAAGGGCTGGAGAACCATTTGACTTAAAAATAAATCTAAAAAAGAGTCAGGTTATGTTCAATAAATTTGCCGACGACAGCATAATTTCTATTTTAGGAAGGCATTTGGAGGCTGTGGAATACCATGTATATCTTGGGCGGATGATTTCAATGAAGGGGGAAACCACCTGGGAGGAAGAACGGCGTATTAATTGTGGCTAGTAGGCATTTGGTAGGCTCAAAATAGTGTTTAAGAACAAATTCCCACTTTGCCTGAAAAGAAAAGTTTTAGATCAGTTCGTCCTGTCCTTTATGGCATATAGAAGTAAAATCTGGACACTCAAATTGTAATCAATTAAAAAACTTCGGGTAGCGCAGAAAGGAATGGAAAGATGTATGCTTGGCATTACAAGATTAGAAGTGTAAAGAAATTAAAATTAAGATGAGCTGGTCAACTAGCGAGGCGATGGAACGACAGGTGGCAAGAACGACCTGAAGGCAATCCTGAAATGGATACCGCTTGATCGCAAACATCCAGACTGAAAGCAAGATGGACTGATGACATCGTTAAGTGTATTGGACTCGATTGGCAGAGGAAACCTCAGGACCGCGAGGGTTGGAAGCATACTGAAAAGATCTTCATTCTGCAGTGGATTGACATGGGCTGATGATGATTTAAAAAGAAAGAGCTATTGGTATGACAAAGCAGGTGAACGTGTCATGAAATTGCGAAATGATTGGAAATTGCTATTTCTACCGTTATGAGTACATCAGTAATAATGTCTGAGGATCAGAATTATGCTCCAAAAGAAGGAACTTTTGGTCGTCCTCGAATCATCAAGGATGTGACGAAGGCATGTTAGACTTTTTGCTGTACGTAATTGACATAAATGTGAGAGGTAGGACTGTTTCGATGCTAACTGTTAATCGGCATGTACTTGTGATGTGTACATGATGATCCATGTTCGTGGTCCTTATGTGTGCTCGTACAGTGCTCCAAAAAATGAATTGAAACTAGAATAGTGCCGAGTTAAAATTCAATGGAACTTAGCATCTATGGAACCCTCTTTGTGTTAGTAATGAGTCTAGATTTTTTATAGGTGTTTATGTTGAAAGTAGAATCAGTCGTTTTCGGGGTGACATGCACATTTAACATGCGTATATATATATGCATATATATATATATATATATATATATATATATATATATATATATATATATATATATATATATATATATATATATATATATATGTATATATATCAATATATATATATATATATATATATATATATATATATATATATATATATATATATATATATATATATATATATATATTACATATATTTTTTATATATATTTTCAGTCTGTTATGTAATCGAAATATTGGAGTCCTTCGCTAGGTCGTACCGCACGCTTTGCTGCTCACAAAGGCGTTTCGTAGTAGCCAAACTGAATGAATTGAAGAATGAATTCGGTCGGAACATCCACAATATTTATCAGGTTTGCCCACTTTCGATTTCCGTTTGTTCTTAATTATTAAAATTGTCAGTGGTACTCATTTATGAAAATGTGTGTCTCTTATTTTGTTGATACTTTATCATCGGTATGCAAAGTTTTACAAAGAAATGTCACTGTTAACAATAAATATATAGCAAATTTGAAATACTGACAACATTTAAATAATTCATGGGCACCAGTTGTATTAAAAAATAATCACTTGCGATAAATACTTAAATGTTTATTCCCCTTTTTATCTTCAAATTTAAAAAAATGTTCTTGTTATGAGTTTTCGTACAGAACTTTAAGACATCGATTTACAAAGAGTAAATCGATCTCTGAAATCATTTTGTCTTTTTCTTTTTAGGGTTTATTTCGATTGATATTCTGCTCTGTTCTGCGTTATATTGTTTCAAACTTACCGACAAAGTATTTTAAATATATTTAGTGTTCCCAAAAAGTCGGAAACTTTTACGCAATTTAAAATCAGTTCAGAAATAATCTTGTGAATGAAAAGTTTCATGGAAAAAATCATTGTGTTCCTTTATACCTTTAAAATCTATTTTAAAATCCATCAGTATGGTGCTGTGAACTGAATTAGGATCTTCTAGTAAAATCCTTACAATCCAATTCTAGATTAAATACTTATTCTGAAAAAAATTACCATCAGTTTGTATACGATCGTTGGCAAACAGAAGATTGAATTTTCTATTCAGTATTTTATACTTTTTTTCGTAAAAGGGAATCCAAAGGCATTTCCAGAAGGATAAAGGAATCTATAAATTGGACTGACAACGAAAAGTTGTTGGGGGATAGGTAGAACGACCGGGACTCGACGAGTTACGAGGGTGGATCTGGTAATTTCAATATTTCAGTCGAATGGTACTCCCAATAAGGACAAACCGTGATATAAATTCCGAATTGTTCCGAAGAGAACTTAAATTTTAGTTGACAGAATTATCGACCATGGATTTCGGACAGTGTATAATAAAAATGAAATCTTATACATTTTATAAAGTCACTATAGTTGGAATTTGTTTAGAGAATTTTTATTTTCACTTGAATGCGAGGGCTGTATGATAAGTACCTGGCCTTGGTAAGAAAAAAACATTTTGATATGTAAAATTTATTTTATTTTTCAACGTAATCACCTTTCAGTTCAATAGACTTAGTCAAACGTTTTTCTATCTTTTACATCCACTTTAAAATATGATTGCTCCAACGCTTCAAAATAAGTGTTCGTTGACTGTTCGTGACTGTTTTTTGGTGTCTGGCGTACTGTGTTGAATCTATGTTTTGTCAACAGGTATGAACCAACGCCAAAAGTCATTCCGATTGCGTTTTAACATTGCTAAACATTGTTTTATAGTTGACACGCGTGTATGTTAATTTTTATTTGTGAGCAATCGCGGCACCCATCATGCAGAAAGCGTTTTATATCCAAATGAGTTGTTAAAATATTCTACACGCATTCAATTGTCTCACGTATCACAGTTTCAGCAGTCTTACGCACTTTCACTTTCCGATCGTTTATCACGATATCGTCCTTTTTTTCAATTATTTCTGAAGTGGTAACCTCATTTGGACGACCTGGAGATCTTCATCAAAAATGCTTGTACGGCCACGTTTGAATTCAGTTGTTCAATATTTTATGGTTGATAAGAAAGGTGCAGAGTCCCCGTAAACTTGGCTGAGCTCCGTTTTAATCTCATAATTTGTTTTATATTTCAAAAACAAGTATTTTATCATATATTCAATTATTTCCATTGTTGTAAAATCACAAAAGTTGTTCTATTTAAATGACTGCCATTTACAAACTAAACCACGGAGCCACTTGACAGTTTGACAGTATTGTTGTAAAAACTTATAAGTATAAGTATACCATAAGTCAATTGCTTATCCATAAGTCCATATGCTTATCCATAAGTGTACCGAAGCCTGGCGAGTGACCAACGTTGAACCCTTCTCAGAAGGTATCCGGGCTCGAACTGCAGTGACTGAGAGATAATTCCTTATCGGATTTCATACTGTTGCCTAGAAACAAACACTTAAACATTTAAACAAAATCACAAATATCCATGCCGAGTACGGAAATCAAACCTGCTACCCTGCCAACTAAATGCTGGCATAGTGGCCACAGGCCACCGTATACACCGCGGCAAGATCATTTGATTTTATAACTTGAAGCTATACAAGGTGTCCAAGGAAAGTAGTTTTGTAAATTGAAGCAAAGATTCTTTACGATTATTTGAACAAAAAGTTTCTTTATCACTTCTATCCAAATTGGGACCATTTTTTTGGAAAACAGGTAAATTTTTCTTAACAATGACAATGTCTATTTTTGCCTCATTTATATAGATCTATCGTAATTTAGTTTTTGTTGCATTGGACTTATGTATTATTTGAAAGTAAAATATAATATTTTTATAGTCATTTATTCCATTTGACATTATTGTCATTTCATTTTAAAGTGAAAAATACCAACACTGATTTTTCACACTATAACATATTTTAAACGATTCACATCACATTAAGAAACACATGATTAATTGTTTTATTAAATTAACTATTTAAAATGTTCTCCATCCCATTCATCGTAAAAGAAACTTCGTCAGTTAGTAAAATATTGAATAAAAATAATATTCCCTTAGTTTTGGCCAATAAATTATTCACAATATTTTGACCTGTGTGAAAAACCGCTTGGTAATAGTGCTTGTACCCTTTGTACATGATCACGGTAGAATAATATTTGCTTTTTTAGTATTCTATGTACAATTAGAAAATTCAACTTGTGGCGAAACACTTCGAGTACTTCTGGTAAAATCCTTTTGAACAAATTGTAAAATTTGTTCTTCGATTTCAGAACCGATTTCTCTCTGCCGCTCACATTCTTAAAATTTTGGAACCACACTACCCGTATCCAAAAGTCTTTGAACAACTTAGATAAATGTTTGCCTAGCTGGAACCAGTCTTTCGAGATATCGTTGCCCGTAAATATGCTTAGCTCCTTCGAAATTTTGGAGAGGTCCGCCGTAATTTAGAAGCATATCATGATATTCGCTTTCAGAATATATTTTTGGTTATAAATGGAACTTAAATACACGCACTGAAACACTGAAATAATATTTGTCATAATTTTTAAATAACCTATCCTTATGGTGGTGATATTGCGACGTTGCCACATCCTTCAGAGCTGATGTAGGGTATCATTCTTAATTAAAAAAAAGTTTTCACAATGATCATCAGTTTATTCATCAAACAATAACCAATTAATATTAGCCCAATGTGCTTCTTCAGATATTTGTTTAAAATATTAAATCTTATCATAGTTTTTCGATTGGCGATTTCATAACTTTGCCATTTTTTCCTCGAGAACCTTTAGGTTTTTGACCCTTATTGTGAATGTTTTTTTTTAAATGATGTGAAGGGTACTTTTCCGTACACCTAGCATATTAGCAATATAATAATAATAATAATGCTTTATTGTCTAAGCATATAACATCAAGAGAATCTAGTTGATTTACTCCGAGGTCTCAATCTGCCTACTCCCCAGAGTTCACAACTGGAAAAGAACGTGGACTGTTGAAAGTGGGGTTCAAGATGCTAAGCCTCTTGCTCTGTGCATCAGGTGTGTGGACGATGTCCCGACAACGACTGGGTCGCTGTTGGCGAATCGAAGATGAAGCGGGGCTTGAGCCCGCGTTGTGATGGCGGAGGACGACGAGAGTATTTCTTTCGAAGAGGTTGGCGTGGGATATTCGACGTGGGGCTGACGTACGGGTGTTGCTTTTTGTGGCGTGTTTTATGGTGATGGTTTTTGAAGAAATTCCTTCAGGCCTGCAGCGAGGCCGGCCATGGATTGCTGGAGGTACTGCGCGACGCCTTCGTCGAGGTTTGGTGGTGGAGTTTGCTTTGCGGTTGTTGCTGCGGCAAAGAACTTGTCCGCGATAGTGGTGGCTGAAGGTGTTTTACTGGTGGTGGCTTTTTCTGGTCTGTTCTTTGGGTGCGCTGGGCATCCGGAGAAGGTGGGGCTGAACGAAGCAGTTCGTTGCCGAGTGACCGAATTGGAGACAGTTTCGGCACTGGGCAATAGTCCTGTTGAATTTCAGCAGCTCGACGGAGATGGTGAGGTCGCAGACGTAGGTGATGTTGTAAATGTCCATCTGCGACCTGGGCAGACGCACTTTGATTAACGGCATTTTCCTGCTGTTCGTGCGGGTCATCCTTCTGATTTCGGAGGGTTCGAAACCTTGGACTTTCAGGTTGGCGACGATATCTTCTGTCTCGATGTTGGAGTCAACGCCGCGGATGACGGCGTTGAGCTCTCTGTCACTGGTTAGAAAGTGTGTGTGGTAGGGTATCTTATTAGCATGGAGGAACCGCGTGATATTGCGGTGTGTGTCGGCCGAGGTCGGATAGAATTGGATGCCGAGTCGCACCGACTTGGCCTCCGTGATTTTCCACTGGTTGGCTTGGAAGATTTTCGCCAGTTCGTTCCATCTTTTTGGATCTCTCAGAACGACTGGGGTTTTCTTGAACGGCAGCTTAGGCGACTGGGTTTTGGGTGGTGGTTTCGCGGCAGACGGGCCAGCGGACGGGCTGGAGTCCATCGGGGTTGACGGTTTGGCGTTTTCGGCAACTTTTTGAAAGTGGTGCAAAACGCCCGGGTTTGTGGATACCTGGACATTAAGCGGTTGGACTGCTTCCGGGAGGTTTGGAAATTCATCCGCTTCGTCTGACGACGACGGTGCAGTGGTTTTCCTTTTTTCCTGGGCCGGTGTAGGCTTAGAGGTCGCTGCTTTCTTCGGGGCGACGGACGGATTGGGGCTGGGCTCAGCGGCTTTTTTGAGTTTGTTGATGTCGAAGAGCTGGGCCGAGATCTTAGCAGATTCTCTCGCAGATATTCGTTTTGGATCAAGAGATCGGTGATGGACGGGTGAGCGGCTCTGGGTGTCGGTTTCAGAGAGTCTTCGTTGGAGTACGAGGTAGAGAAAAAGCAGAAGATGTTTATTCGATCAAGGATCGAGGAAAACTGTACGAAAAGACGACGACGAACGAAAGAACGTGGACGGGACGACCTCTGTATTAATAGATGATGTTGTTGGTGGAGCGCTCGGTTGAGGGTTGAGGGTGAAACAGGAGGTGGACGTTTGACTGAAAGGGTTTCGGATGGGCAATTTGGAAAGCAGTCTGTTTAAGCAGTCTGCTTAAGCAGTCTGAACGTTTTTCGATCTCAATTGTTTCACGAATTATGCGGGGTTTGTAGGAATATATATTTTCAAAATCTATTTTCTGGCCCATTTGGATATGATGTTCTGCTAAAGTCGAGGAGAGATCCGATTTTCGGACGGCGAGATAATGCTCGTATATGCAATTTTGGATACGTCTATTAGTTTGGCCGATATATAATTGGGAGCAGCCAGAACAAGGAATCTCATATACACCATGTGGCTCTAGTGAAGTATTTTTTGTTGTAAATATCGTTTCGATATTATGGGAATTGAATACGTGGCAAATTTTATCAGTAACTCCCTTGATGTATGGCAGAAGGACTTTGAGATTTTGGGACAATTCTCTAGTAGATTGGTTGTTATGACCAGTTGCCTGAATTTTATTAATATGACTTTTTATTTGACGCATGTCATAGCCCTTTTAAATTAGTGCCGTTTCTAATGAATTACGTTCTGTTTGATTATGTTCCCTATCCGACAATCTTAGTGATCTCGTGACAAAAGTTTTGACTACCGAATTTAATTGGGATTGATGATGATGTGAGTTCACATTTAGATAATGGTTTGTATGGGTGGGTTTGCGATAGACAGAATAGGATAAGCTTTGGTCTGGCCTTTTTGATATTAGAACGTCAAGAAAAGGGAGAGCAGAATTGTTTTCACTCTCCATTGTAAATTAGTAAAATCAATATAGTAAATTAAGAAAATATTAAAACTAAAACCTAAAATTAAATTAGCCGTAACAAAAATGCCCATGTCGACTATGGAAGGACAAACACAACACACCACTTCAATTTGTCTTAAACAGCGTCAGACATCCTCGCCCTGAATGTAGCCAAATTTAAACTAAACAAATCAAAGTTTGGAACAATTTGCTCAAATGGCATTGAAATAGTGACAGGTATTGAACAGCCTTGGTAGAAAAATTGGTATTTGGTTCTTGACATAGATCAGTCCATGTCTAAGTGTATTGACAATCTGGAAAACCATTCTATTAAAAAAGGTAATGCAGTCACTATGACAGATGCAGACTTTAAATAGAAATAACTGGGATGTGTATATCCCACAACTCTGCAGCGATGAAAATAAAAAACGCTGTTGCAATAGTAACTGGTTCACGTGCCGAATAGGATAGTTACTATCCTCCTTGAAAATGATTGAAAAGGTATTTCAAGAAACGTCCCCAATCTTTCGATCTGACCGACATAAATAGGCGACCATACCGGAGATGGTTATATGAGCGGAGACCAAACCAATCTAAGACACATTATGTTATTAAAGTACCTACTGGATTTTACTACAAATCCAAGAAACCTCAGTTCCGAATTAGGACCTGGGGAACATAATGATCGAATGACACATTTTTATTCATAAAGACACTAAAGTAAACAACTCTACATTCCCCCAGAGTCGACGAATCGAGAATATAGTCAAAATGGAATTCATTAATCTTAAGGAAAAATATACTTTTTTACATTTGGTAATATTTATGGTATAATATGTTAAGAATGGTTCGATAAGAACCATATCGACAGCGATGGAATGTCCCTCTGCAAATCATGATAATCAGTGAACCTGACCTTGGTGTATCATTTGATATCATAAGCAAAGAGTAATACATTACATTTAAGGATATATCAAATGTTAAATATATAAATGGAAAAAATTAATGTTGAAAATAAAAGACTAGCATCATGTGGAGCACCGCGGACAGTAATAAAGACATCAGAATGATGTCCATCGAAATCAACATACTGAGAGACATCTTAGAGTTAGGACCGAAAGAATGATAGTAAGCGTGGCTTAAATCGATACGTTGCATCTTTGCTAAAATCAGGCGATGATCAATATGTTCAATTCGTCGAGGTTCAATTACGGCTATTTCCTTCAGATTATCTTTCACTCGTTTGGCAGAATTAATGCAAAGCGCGAGATGTCTGCTGGATGCACCAATAGTTAAATTGCTTAATTGCTTTCAGAATATTAATTTTTCATGTCAACTTGAAACTGAGTTTTATAAATGCATCTATTCGTTGTCTGCCTAGAAAGTTAGCAGTTAAATAAAAGCGGATCAGAGATTCACTTCTGTAGTAAATATGGTGATAATTAAAATAGAATGGTCGCTGTAAAAGTTTTCGGCTTGACAAAGAGACCATAAAATGTTTGAGAAAATGTATTAATAATTTAATGTGGCTACCTTTAGTTCAATACATTTATACCAACGACGTTTCAACTTTTAATATGATGTTTAGTATAATGCAATGTGTCCAAAAAATGTCCTCTGCAAAATATGAGGTTGTTTCAGCATCGACCTCATCATTTGAAGTCAATTAAAGCCAATGACATATTTCTTCAGATTTGGAAAGAGATAGTAATCGCTGAGAGCACAAATCCGTCAAATGCAGCGTATGTGGATGCAGTTCGAAGTGTAGTTCAAAGAGCTTTGCAGCAACAATTCGTGATCTGCGAGCAGGCGCATTATTGTACTTACCACAATTTATTATTATTACCATTATTTGTTATTTCGCCAGTTGTGGATGTTTAGCATAACGCTCCCCTCAATTGGTTCAGTAGTGAAGCGTAATTCTACCGAATGGTGATCCTACCTTTTAAGAGATATCTGTTTAATCTATAAACCGTAGCCATATCTTTTTCTGCAGTTGGAATCGTGTTCGTTTTTTAGCGCATTTTCACCTGCTCTGATCCACTGTTTGGACCACTGTTTCATCTCTAACATATACTGATTAATATCATTTATTCATATAATTTTTCATTATTAATTTTTAATAAACGCTACATCTATCGAGCGGAAAACTTTTTTGTACCCAAAATATAGTGAAAAATGTATTGAACACGATCTATCGATATTTTCAATTTCACAAAGCTCTCGTATCTTCATTTGGCGATCATTTAGTATAACGATTTTGTCAGTCATAGCGATTTTCGGGCATTCTAGTGTTCGTCATATTCAATGGAATTAATTTAATTTAATCTAAATTTCTCAGTAATCCTCGAATTTTTCGATTGAATTGCAACATGACGCAAATGACACTTAGCTCTAAAATCATACTCTTTATTCAATATATTCAAAATCAAAATCAAACATAATCTAATATTTGACCAGTTGGAAAAAACTCTTTGTGGTCAATACTGCGGTAATCGAAGGAATGGTAATATGATTTTCATTTTTGGACGCCTCTGACATGGTTTGTTTGACTTTAGTTCATGTTTAGCACGATACTCGCTTGATTGTTGCACGATACTCGCATAGATCCATGTGTCATCGTCAGCACATTCTTTGCTCGATATCGTAAAAAATCACCAACATTTTGAACAATCATAAAACACGTTATAATTTCTAAATTAACGATTTAAGTGATATGAAATTTATATCAGATGTCGAGGAGAATCTTACCAACTTAAAAAGAAATGGTTGATTCGATACGTTAAGATCGCAAATTTTTAAATAAAGGTCAACAACTTAACTTACTTTTTTATCATAATAGTATATTTACTATGTTAGAATCATTCCTCTATTGAAATATATTTTTTTTAAGCCAAAGAGAAAACTAATATTTAACTTTATAAATGGTACGTTTAAATGTATGAGAAAACAAAAGCAATAACATTAAATAGGAATCTACTGGTCCATTGGTACAATAAACTACTAATAACTTAAAAATATACTCTTAGCTCTACAGACAAAGTTGGCTCATCTTTTGCTTTGATCTAGTTTCCCGATCAGACCAGGACCGGGATCGACATCGCCTTGACTGTAAACTAATATTAGAAGTCAGATTATTAATACGAATTTTTTTAATAGAAAAAATATTTATAACTGATGGAATCATATATCGTTAACTTAAAATTATAAGATCGTAGCTTATCGAATCTCAAATGCCTTCGGAATTTCCCAAATCTTTTTATTGCCATTACAATTAGAACATTTCTTTATCTTGCGGGAGTTGTTTTCAATTTTAATTTCACGTAAAAAAATGAAAATACATTGAACGGAAAACCCAATTTCCATTTGCCGTTGAATTTCTTGAAAGTTACAGTAAATTTTAAGAAACAAGCATATTTTATAAACGGAGAATTGGATGGTAAGGATTTGGCCATAATGAACACTTAATCTTACACTCTCCAGATTGGAACCGAGTTCGTTTTAACCATTTCAAACGTGAAATAAAGCGAACTTCAATTCAGGAAACTATGGCGATCGACTTAAAAATGAATTTAAAGGCACAAAGAAACACAATTATTTTTTTCCGATAAAATTTTAATTCACGAAATTACTTTTGAAGTGATTTAAAATTGCGAGAAAGTTTCCAGCTTTTCGAGACATCAAACTTAATTAAAATACTTTTTCGATAAGTTTGAAACAATATAAGGTTGAACAAAGACCGGATTTCGGCCGAAGTGATCATTGAGAAAAATTTCGTGTATTTATAAGCGAAATTGCGATATTGGGTAAAAAGGTCAAGTTCTAGTTGAAATCTTAGTAATGTTTAGAATTAAAATTTCTTTATATTTGTTCGTATTTTTAAATTATGGATTTAGAATAATTAGTTCAGTTCGGTATATTTGTTTAGTAAATGGTAACATATTTTAAATACTGAATAATTTACATTCAAGGTTGGTTTAATAGTATTGGGTTGTCCGAAAAGTTCGTAGGGATTTTTCATTAGTTGTTCTTTTAGGGTTTGTAAACAAAAGTTTCTATTAGATTAGTAATATTTATTTATATATTATTAATTCCTGTAGTATTTAAAATGTCTATGTTCAGATTCGGTTTGATTTGTTTTCAGTTAGTAAAGTAGATTTAAATTGAAAATGTGGGTCGATAGCTTGCATTTACGCCGCATTATATATTTTTAATTCAAAAAGGGCAAAAACCCTGTCCATACAAAAAAAAACAAGATTTGTGCCATTTATGCCGGGGCGGAGATTTTGAACTGGAAAACAGGCATCATTGGCCGTAGTTCAAGCACTGATGTCGAGGATATAACAACCATAATAACAGAGAATCCACACACCATGATTCGCGATATGGCAGCCACGGTAAATGTTGACAAATCAGCTGTTTTTGACCATCTGAACAAAAATATCGTACAGTTCGTACTATTGTCCAAAGTTAGATCGGTTGAAGTCAGCAATTGAAGAAAAATTGTTAGAATTAGCAAACAGCAAAACGATCACGCGTTTTAATCACGATCCGGCAAAAACTGTTGATCCTCAATTGGAATATTTTGCCCCACTCACCTTACTGATCGAACATCGCACTACCATGAACTACCGTCTATTCCGCTTCATCCAAAACTGTTTAAATGGGAAATCTTTTAAAATGGTAGAAAAGGTAAAAAATAACAGTTGATATTTTTTGAATACTTTCATATGCATCCAAAGCCTTATTGTTATTTACATTTTTAATCGGTCTTAAATTACTAATATCTATATTGTGGTCATGTTCGAGTGCATGTTGGGCAACACAAGATTTCTCATTTCTCCCATATCTAATCTAATGTGGGCAATCTGTTTAATTTATTTACAATGTTCTTATTATAACCGTTCACTTCGGATACCTCCCAAATTAATTTTAATTCTTTGTTATAATTATCATTGTTTAAAGAAAAATTGATTAATCTATTTACCATAAAATTTAAATTAGCTCTCTTATTTTGGAAGCGATGACTCGAATCGTTAGAAATGTATCTCGAAGTGGTGGTGTTTTTTCACATAAAATTCATAATTCATAAAATTAATATTTCATTAATATTTCATAATATTCAAATTAAATTTTCATTCATATAATTCATAAAATAATCTGTATTCATTTTTAAATCAAAAATTGCAAAAAAAACGTCATTCACATATCCAAACCATACCTTCGGAAAGTAACTGAATCGAAGGTATATTGGACAAATAAAAAGATCAATATTAACGAGATTTAAAGAGCACATTGCCCACATTAGATTTGGGGGAGATGAAAAATCTTGTGTTACCCAACATGCAATTGAACATGACCACAATATAGATATTCAGACTGGCTAAAAGCGTAAATAACAATAATAGGGCTTTGGATATATATGAAAGCATTCAAATAGAAAAAATGTAAGAAAATCATGAACCGGAATTAAGAACCTATTCCCTTCAGACAACATGTTCAATTATAAATGTAATGCTCAGTAAACTTCACCATTCATGATTTTTACACGCTTTATTAGGTAGGGTTGTCATATAAATTAAAACATAGATTAGTTTTAGAATTAATGATGATGCTAACGTGTGTCGAGAAGTTTAAAAAAAGTAATTTGGTGTTTAGTGGTAAATCTCATCGAGCTTAATAAAGATGTTAATGAATTTAACTGAGGTAGCCGATACTTGATGGAAATTCATTTTACAAAAATAGGTGAAGATTAGTATCTAAAATTTCCACTATATTTAAAATTGTATTGTATAACAATTATATGTTTTTTTCCTAATTTTTTGATTTTTGATTCTGTGAGCTACTAGGAGTTTTTTTGATGTGTCTGAATTTGATAGAATGAGTTCGCACTTCACTTCAAGGTGATCTCTATTACGTTCATTATCTTTGGGCTTTATATTATATTGGAAACCTCTACGAAGTAATTTAGATTCTTGACTAGTAACAGTGACAGTTTAACACAGTTGTATTTGAAAAAGGCACTATGTCGAAACAATTGTTATACATACATTTTTAAATATTGTGGAAATTTTAGATATTTATCTTTGCTTATTTATTTAAAATGCTATTGTTTGGCAAAAATGCATTATGGATCTACCACTAAGTTGCATATTCGGAACTTTCCGGTTAACTCGATATATGGGTGAAGAGTACTATTTGAAACCTTGATGTGTGTATTTACATGATTATTCCTCTTAAAGCATAATTTTTCAATATATAAATATTAAATTTAGCGTTGATATTTGGAGAAGTATGTTAAAGTTGAGAAGTAAATTAAGATGTAAGTAAGTAAGTAAGTAAAGTTGAGAAGTTGTGAAAGAAACAATACCAGTGTTCTTAATATAAGGTGGTTAAACAAGAACTTTTTTGACAACTAATAAAGGGCCTTTCAAATTGAGCGGTTTTTATAATTCTTGAATAAAAGACAGAAATTGCATTGATTCCAAAAAACTTTTTACTGATAATTGAAGCATAGTGTATGCCATTTAAACACGAAATACAATATTTGCCAAATAACCACCTCTTGGCGCACCACAGATGTCCACTCTTTTGCTAACATTTTAGATGACATTTCGGCATAACCGTGGCTCTATCTCACCAATAACTCAAATAAGTTCATCCTTTAGTTCAGAAATCTATTGTGGATTGTTTTTATAGACCTGGCTTTTCATGCAAACCCCAAAGAATATAATCCAACCGTGTCAACATCACCTTTTCTTCCAATAACTCGTCCAGGAAAATTTTTCTCTCAATAAGTCAATTATTTCATTAGCAGAGTGAAGTACAGCGCCCTTCTGT
This sequence comes from Cosmopolites sordidus, assembly GCA_031761425.1. NCBI lineage: Eukaryota > Metazoa > Arthropoda > Insecta > Coleoptera > Curculionidae > Cosmopolites > Cosmopolites sordidus. The sequence goes on from JARFXV010001673.1 coordinate 119,734, forward strand.
TTGAACCACATATCCAACCACCACACCATTTAAAGTTACAACTTCACCAGCAGCATTCTAAAAGAAATATGGCCCAATTACATATCCTAGACATAATGCATACCACACAGTGATTCGGTTAGGATGTAAAGGTTTCTCATGAATCAACTGTCAATTTTCCAACCTCAAATGCAGGAATTTTGTTTATTAACATAACTATCAATTTAAAAATGTGATTTGATTAATCCCAAAAGATGATTTTTTGACGAAAAATTATATGTGTTTGTTCTTTGACCCTATTGACAAATGCACGACATTTTGAATGATCCAGTGGTTTTAGTTTATATGTTATTTGTACCTTATCTACCTTCAGAGCTAAATCAATTTGTAAAATATCCCATATTGTGGTTTCGCTGACTCCAAAGATTTGTAAACGTCGACTAATGGAAATTTCTGGGTCTTGGGATTTGGTACTTTCACGTATCAAATCAATATGCTGTTGGGAACGACTACTACGACTATATATTGCTCTTCTTTTATTTTTCACCAAACCATTTTTTGGAAATTTTCAAAAATTCTATTCATAGTGCGTTCAGATGGACGATTGTACAAACTGTAAATATTACAAAATTTCATAAATACATTTTTCAATGAACGTCCATTCTCATAAAATAACTCAATAATTTTAACGCGTTGTTGTATCGTGTACGAGTCCATTTTTATAAATATCATACATTGCACTTCTGAAATGAGACTAGTATATTCACAACACCATCTGTGTTTTATTCAAGAATTAAAAACTCGCTCAGTTTAAAAGACCTGTTATAATGAATTTTGTCAAATCAATATTGGGAATTATTGATTTAAAAGGTGTGCATAAAATATATTATTTTTTTTGCTGAAAGTTATTATCAATGTACTTAACTGTCATGTAGAGTTTTGGCATCATCTATCGCCCAGTTTGTTTATTTATTGGTAGTTGGGCTAATCAACTATACGATTTTTAAAATGGATAATAATATCGAAAGAAAAGTTTACCAAAAATTTTGGGTTGCCAATGAAATTTTTTATATTGAATCATTGAAAATCGATCATCGAAAAGTGATAGGGTCAGTTAGCTCCATCGGAAACACGAGCACTGGCACAGTGTAAAGCATTCAAAGAATGCTGAGAAGTGATTTAAGACCTTCTGCATGTTCGACTAAAGATAACATCCACAAAATGAAGGAAATGGCGATGGAAAATCATGATTTAAGCTTAAGACATATTTTAGATGATGGTTTATATATGAAATTCTTGTTCGGCAGGAGCTGAATTTTCTTTAATAAGAGTACTACAACCAGATTGAGGAGAACATGCTTTAACTAGCACATTAGGACCCTACATACATTAAACGCATCATAAAAGGTGGCGAGATATGGGTTTATGATCTTGACATGAAAATCTAACCAGCTTCGGAATTGTGTCTTCAAAACGAACTGAAATCACGTTAACATTTTACAATACCAGTCATGATAATTGTTTTCTTTGACATGGTGGTGTTGTCCACTTGGAAATCCTTCCCAGCAAACAACGAACAAACAATATTATGTGGGCTTTATGAGGCATATATGAGCATGTTCGCTCGTAAAGGTCAGACTTCTGCAAGAACTTGAATTTTCCACACATCTAGTCTTGTATGCGAATTTCTTATTACAAACTTAACGAATACTATCTACCAAGCATAGTCTTTGCAAAATATGGCCCCGTAGGACGTATTTCTACTCCCGAAATTTAAACTACCACTTCGTGGAAGATTTTCTGAGTTTATTGAAGACATAAAAGAAAATATTCGCCGAAGGAGCTGAACACCACTCCGGAAAGAGCCGATAGGAAGTTTTGACAATTGAATTATTGGCTGGCCTAAGGTCGCATAAGGCTGGCATTATAAAGGTCGCAAAATAAATTTGGATAAACCAATATTTTATACTTAATTTAACAATTTTCAGTTTTTATTTAACGTAATGTACATATTTTGATATAATCATCATCACCAACCCGTATCAATCCACTGCAGGATGAAGGCCTCTTCAGCATTCTTCCAACTCTCGCGGTCCTGAGCTTTCCTCTGCTATTCGGGTCCAATATACTTAATAATACTATCAGTCTATCGTGTTTTCGGTCTTCTCCGTGGACGTTTGCGATCAACCGGTATCCAGTCCAGGGCCGCCTTGGTCCATCTTTCGTCCGATCGTCTCGCTACATGGCCAGCCCACTTCCATTTCAATTGCTTTATTCTTCCAATGATGTCACTCACTTTCGTTTGTTCTCTGATCCAGTAAGTCTTTCTATCCCGTGCCGGTCGCGTTGGTGCGGACGGTAAGAGCAGCGGCCTGCCGCTGCTGTTCCGAAACCGCATCGGAGCGGTAGTTCGTTTGATTCCAGCGCTCGGATGGTTGTTTTTCTTTCTTTCTTCTGTCTGTTTACTGGCTGGTTGTAGCCGCAAGGCATAACCTGTCTGTTTATTTCCTAAATGTTTGTGATTGTTTCTAGGCAAGAGAGTGAAATCTGACAACGAATTTCCCTTTAGTCACGCCAGTTAAAGGCTGGGTAAGGCTGGATGCTTCTGAGAAGTGTTCTACTTTGGTCACTCGCCAGTCGGTAGGTTTCCTGATAGACATATGGGTAGGCACATAACCAAGGGTTCATAGCTCGAGGGGGGTGCTGACCAGGGTTTGTCGGAAGCTGATGACCGTGGTTCGGAACCCACGTTAAGCTGTAGGTCCAGTCGCTAAATAGCCTAGTTGCTGATGCGCCTCTAACCCTAACACTTTACCTTTTCTATCCCGTCTAGTAATATATATAAAAATGTATAATAAGAAAATTACTATTTTGTTAAAAATATTCTTTTTGTTAGCGATGCGATTAAGAATTAATATTCAAATGAAAACATAAACAAACTTGAAGGGGTACAAAATCTGAGAGTTATAAAACTCAGTTCATCATAAATGAATTCTTAAATTGTCATTGTTGCTTATGGTATATGGGTCGTATTTTTGGAAGATTAAACAAATAATAAAAACAATTCTTTATTTTGTTATCTATCGCTTTTATTTTTAAACAAAATTTGTGTGACTATAGTTTCGTAAAACGATTTTACATTCTCAAACACTACTTTAAAACTAAGGTTTTACAGCTTTAAAGTAGTGTTTGAGAATGTTTAGTCACACGAGAACTATAGTCACACAAATTTTGTTTAAAAATAAAAGTGATAGATAACAAAGTTAATTAAGAATTAAGTTGTAAAAAAAATATCAACTGTTTGGTGTTTTTTTTGCCAGGATAAGATTTTTTGAATGCCTTTTGCATTATAGATTTTTATTTACATAATGCATGAAGGATAATTCAATTCGATACAATTTAACTTCTCCGAAAAATTCCATATGTGTGGTTCGTTGGTATAATTTTTTAATTTTGTAAATATCTGCTATCCATAATCTTAAGAAGTTTGTAGTTTATTTTTGCCATTTCTAGGACCATACGGTTAAAACTTTTCAATCTCACGTATCCTTCGCATTTCCTACAACTTTCAATTGTCAATTCAATTTATAGATTTCTTTATACTATTCAAATTTTCTTTTCATGGAAAAAACTAGAAAATACTGAAACGTAAATCCAATCCGCTATATTTGGTCCATGGTGTACAAAGTTACAATACATTTTAAGAAAAAAGCAGAATTTATATATAGGGAATTGAATGGTAAAGATTTGGTCGCAAACAATATTTAATCTTACACTTTCCAAATTTAAATTGAGTTTTTCTTGATCTTCTCGAATATCAAACGGAGAAAAGCTCGGATCACGGTTTTAAAATTGAACGACTTAAAAATAAATTTAAAAGACAAAGGAAAACAATCTTTTTTATGTAAAACTTTGTATTCACGAAAATATTTATGAAGCGATTTTAAATTACATATTTTCTAATCTTAGTTTGCATATACTACTAATATTATAAATGTGAAATGTGGATGTTGGTTGTTTTTTTGTTCTGCAATCATGCTCAAACGGATGGAAGGATTCTAATGAAATTTGGCATAGAACTTGGTTATATTGTGGAATAGAACATGTAATACCTTTTATAACGCTATCAACTTCCGGCGGTGGTTACCGTTTACCATATTTTTTTAACTTTGACATTGACATGTTTTATAAATCTTTTTCCTTTAGATTTTTTTCAAGGTAACAGTAATTAATTTGGGCACTGGTACTGATCATTTAAGTAGTATATATATATATAGTATTATATATATATATAATATATAGTATAGTAGTATATATATATATATATATATATATATATATATATATATATATATATATATATATATATATATATATACACATATATATATATATATATATATATATATATATATATATATATATATATATATATATATATATATATATATATATATATATATATATATATATATATATATATAAATATATGTATATATAATATATATAATATATATATATATATATATATATATATATATATAATGCAATAATTAAATGATAAATTAACGTATTATTTTTTTGAGCCTAATATCATTAAATGTAAAAAATCCAAAATTGTTAGTTTAAAAAATATGTAAAGGTAAAACATTTATAAAATATGTCAATTAAAAACTAAACAAAAAATAACATAGAAGCCACGTTAACCAAAATAAGATAGTAACCAAGGTTTGATAGTCTTAGGGGATGTGCTGACCGGGGTTTCCGGTAGCCGATGACCGTGGTACGGAACCCACGTTAAGCTGTAGGTCCAATCGATAAATAGCCTTCTCAGTTGCTGATGCACCTCTAACCCTAAAACTTCACTTTTACTTAAAATAACATATTTAAAAAAACAATCTCAATTTATTAATTATATATTAATACTATAACGTAAATATAGTATATTGAGATATTATAAAAAGGTATGTGTTAAAATATAAATTTAAACTATAAAATTGTAGCTGTTCTAATAATTGATTATTAAAAAAAATCGAAACGGTAAGAAATTAAATTATAATTATTATTATTACAATTGACCGAAACTCCAAGAAAAACTTCATCTCACCTTTTGCGAAATTCTCCGTAACTATAAGACTTACATGCGTCGTAGATGTTTGCTAAGGAGAAGAGGTCATAAAAATCAATTCCTAAAGCGGGTCGCGGGGGCGTAAAAGATAATTATACTCTGAAATTTGGGATTGTATTGTTGTGAATCCCATGCAATTTTGTATTCGTGAAATTTATAAAAAAAGACTGTCAAATAGCAGGTAAAAGCTACGGAATTCTATAGGTAATTTTAATCACAAAAAAATCAATTATTACTAAAGTTTAATTTAAGCTTAGCCTAGCGGGAGGCTAATAGCTAGTTAATAAATATAATTAAAGTAATTCTTTGAAAAGTTAGGAATAATGTAACGTTAACAAAGCAGAATGGCAGTTGAATTGAATACTAACAAAAAATTTAACAAAATTCGTTGTATAAAAATCCCAATGCTAATTTATAAAAAGTCAATTTCCGATACAAAATTACACACGCGGAAGAAGATTTTATTGTTAAATTTGTCACCTAAATAAAATTACAATTACACCGATGATTTATATGGATTGACTAAATTTTCTATTAAACATTTATAGTGTTTATATAGAAGTGTTCATATTGTTCATTCTTTAACACTAGTAAATCAAAACCTGTGTTGGGTTAGTAATTGTAACCTGCTTTTGTAGTGGGCGTTTTATTTAGAATTTGGCGAAATTTACAAAAGTTGTGGCTTATTTTACATAAACCTTAAAACATCGTCAGAACAATTAGTCAATATTATAGTTACTTGACTGTCGAAAATTTTAATTTTGGGAAATGAATTGTCAGAAAACTACATGGAAACATTTTTTTTTACCTCACTTAAATAAATATGCAAAGTAATTAGTATGACTATGATTTGGCCCCAATGAATTCTTTATATTACATTCTTCAGAATTGAATTAAGATTTTCTTAATACTGCCTGAAGCTCCTTGCTCAAATGTGATTGACTTATCAATGAATAAGAGAAACAATGGAACGCAGTGATTTTTCCCATCAAATACGAAATTACTTTTGAAGCGATTGCAAATGAAGACAAAGTTTCGAGTTTTCCGGACCACTTAGCGCAATTAAAAGACTTTTTTCGATAAATTTAAAATAATAGAGTCTGGAACAAAACAGAATCTTAGATGAATTGAGTGTTAAGAGAAAATAAAATGCTATTAAAAGACATCGCCGTACCAAATTGTAATTTCATGTAAAAGGTCAATTTTAAATGGAAAAATCTATAAAATAATACGATGAAATGAATTTAAAAATGTAAAAAACTAAAAGCGGAATATTTGGCTGAAAAATAGTCGTAGGAACATTTTTTTTTGGTATTACAAACTGTATGTTCTCCAATAGCATCTACGAGAGTCGTTCGGTGTATTCTAATTAATGAATTGCGATTCTTTGATACATCTCGTTTTTGGAATTATAGTGGGTGTCCCAATGGGTACTTCGAGATTTAAATTTTACGTCGAATTCCAACGACTTAAACTAAAAACTTTATATCTCGCATATGTCATCTAGAGACCCGGCAATTTCATTATGAATCATTTTAGGGCGGAAGAATGAATTTCATAATTATGTTTTCCGAAGCAGCTCATTTCCACCTAACACGTTATGTAAACAAGTAAAATTAAATAATTGGCTTTGTGACAGTGAAAATCATCGAGTTATAGTAGAAGAATCTTTACATACCTTCCGAGTAAAATGTGATGTGCATTGGGGACTGGAGGGGATACAGGGCTATTTTTTCGTCAAAATGATTATGGTGAAACAGGAAATGTTAATGGTGAACGCTATCGTAATATACTAAGAAACATTATTATGGATCCAACTGGATAACAGGCACCTTTGCCATTGGATGGAGCCACGTGCAATCATACCGCGAGTAAAAATGTGGTTTTGTTATGGACACGTAACAAATTGGTTACATTTCTTGAAATGGTAATATTCAGTGGTCTGAAGATCATACCCCCCAATTATTTCGTATGGGGCTTCCTCAATAACAACATCTATTCTAACAATCTGTAGACCATTAATGACATGAAGCGTAACATGCATCAAGTTATTGATGAAATTGAGCCAGAACTGTTATTGGCAATTTTACGTAAGGTTCTTTTGCAAAAAAGGCAATTATATTTTTTGTGGAAAGCAAAATGCAGATTGCTGTATCATTTTGTGTCGAATTCGTCGTCGAACAGTGTCACTATCTATCTCACTCTATCACATCTGTCCATCTAACACTGGTGAAGTCCATTTTTGAGCACACAAAAGTATTTTTTATCATGGTATCATGTTTTGCAAATAAAAAGCAATAATATTTTTTGTGAAAAGAAAAGTGCCAATTGTTGTACCATTTTAAAATCTTGACTAAATGGGCTATCTTTTGAAATTACTTGCCCAGAGTAATGTAATACAGGGTCCGGCAGGGAGATATGGTGTTTTTGAAAACAATTACACACTCTTATTTTTACACGAATATCAAAATGTATTGCTTTTATGCATTAGTGGTATATTGCCATTAAAGTATGCATTACACAGTCAGGTGCGTAAAAATCACATCAGTTAGGTGGCGTCAATTTTTGTCGAGGTATCCTTGTAGACGGGTAGCAAAATCGTCCATACTCCCTTCGAGCATGGCACGAGGAATCCTTTCAATTTCGCGCGTTATGGCGCGTTATCTCCCTGTCGGACCCCGTTCTTCGTATCATGCTCGAAAGGAGTATAGGCGATTTTGCCATCCGTCTACAAGAACGCCTCGACAAAAATGGACGCCACCTAACAGATGTGATTTTTCGCACCTGATTGTGTTATGTATACTTTAATGGTAATATACCACTAATGTATAAAAGCAACAAATTTTGATATTCATTTAAAAATAAGAGTGTGTCAATTTTTTCAAAAACACCATACCTCATTGCTGGACCCTGTCCATTTTTTTCTAAAGATGAAGTGTCAAAGTTACGTGACATAATTTTTTAAAACACGCCTCAATAAAACTTTTTTTTTTAACTAAATTAACATCGTTCATTATATTATTTGATTTGTGACAGAGATAAATAACATGGTTGTTTAGGATCACGTTATAAAAAATAACACTGAATAATTGGTAAATTTGTGACTACAGTACTTTAAGATACAGTCTATATATATATATATATATATATATATATATATATATATATATATATATATATATATATATATATATATATATATATATATATATATATATATATATATAGGCCCGGTTGGATCACGCAAAACATTCTGACTCATTTTCGAGTGTTCTTTTTGATCCTTCACACTTCTCTCTAATCCTTTCTACGTGGATTCTCTTTCTCTCCTCCATCCACCCTGTTCCCGATCTCCTCGAAACTTCCCTCTCTGATGCAACGTTCCACATATGTATTTTGTTTCTGTACGTTTTTCTATCCTTAATCTCTGTCTGGCCCATTTGCGCCTTTCCCAGATCAGCTCTGACTTGTGGGATCCATGGTACTCTTGACTTGATTTTTTGGATGTATACAAGAATTCTGTTCGGTGAGTTTTGTCGGTCGGAATCTACTGATATGTTCATAGAATTTCAACCTTCTTTTTCTTATGTCCGCCGCTACGTCGGACATTCTTTTTGTGGTCTTTCTAGAATGTAGTCTGTATCCTTCTTCTGTCAGTTTTGGCCTGAGAATTTTCCTCATGATTTTTTGTTCTTCTTTTAGTATGTTTTCTATGCCGCTTTTTGTATGGAGTGTAAGTGACCCGCTTGCGTATAGTACCTTTGGTTTCATTACTGTGTTGTAATGTCTTATTTTTGGGTGAGTGGATATGCACTTCTTATTGTAGATACTGTAATCGATTTTTCTGTGCTATCTTCTTTCCTCCTGTGGTTTCGAGGATCTCAACTAGGTATTTGAAGTGAGTGATTCTATTTATTTTGCCGTAGTTGGTGTTCAAATTTTGAACATCTAATTTTGAACAGAAGATTTCGGTTGTTTGAAAGGAAATTTGTAGGCCGGCTTTCTCTGCACAATGCTTGAGAACTTCTTTCCGTGCACTTTCTTCACTGTCTGCGAGTATGGCTAGGTGGTCTGCGAAGGCTAGGCATAATATTTCTATATTGTTTTTGGGTCGTCCGAGTCGTATTGGTTTCCAGTGTCATTGATCTTAATTTTTCAATTATTTTTCCCATTCTCTTATGACTTTGTCCAGGACCAACCCATCTCCTTGGCGTACTCCGGTTTTAATCAGAAAAGGTTCGGAAATTTCTCCCATAAATTTAACTTTAGAGGTTGTGTCGGTCAGCGTCTGCTTGATCAATCGTAGTGTTTTGGGGTCCTTGATCTTCTAGGATGTTGAACATAGATTTTCGGTAGATGCAGTCGTATGCTTTCTTGAAGTCCACGAACGTGCAGATGATTGGGACGTTCCTGATAGCTGTGTATTTCAGTATTGTTTTTAAGTTAAATATTTGTTCAGAGCAGGAGCGACCAGGGCGAAAGCCTGCCTGGTATTCACCAATTTTGTGTTCTAATTATTCTTGTGTTCTCTAGAGAAGGCATGTTGAAAGGATTTTGTAAGTAACTTGTAGTAAGGAGATTCCACTGTTGTTGTTGACATTTGTTCTGTCTCCCTTCTTGTGCAGCGGGTGGATAAGAGCCCATTTCCATTCATCTGGTAATTTTTCTGTTTGCCAAATGTTCGTGATAATTGCTTGAGTTCCAGCAGTGAATTTGGTGCGAGGTTTTTCAGTAGTTCCGCAGTGATACCATCTTCACCGTATGTCTTGTTATTCTTTAGTTTGCGTATGTGCCTGTGGATTTTTTCCTGTGTTGGTGGTTGGTTTCCTTGGTTGGTTTCCTGTGTCGCGTTCGGGGCAATTAATGAGATCATTGAAATAATGTGCCAGCTCCTGACAATTCTCCTGATTGGTTAGCGCTAACTTCCCATTCCTGTTTCTGAAGCAAATATTTTGTTGTGTGTATCAACAGATTTCTCTTGCAAAAGTCCTGTAAAATCTCTCGTGTTATAATTGCGGAAATTCTCTTCTATAGAATATAGTTGTTCCTTCATGTACTTCCTCTTAATTTGTCTCATAACCTTTGCGGTCTGTTTTCTAGTCACGTCAAAAAGCTGTTGACTTTCTGGGAATTTTTTAGTGTTGTACTCCTGAAATGCTCGTTTGCGTCGCTGCAATGCACTTTCGCATTCCGAGTCCTACCAATAGTGTTTTGTGTTCTTTTTCAATGGGATCAGTTTCCATGTATCTGCTTGTCCCTTTTCCCATTCCTCTGTTATGTTGGATTCCTTGATCTTTTTCGAGTCAAATTTCTGTAGATGTTTTTTCTTGTGATGAATTCTCCTTGGGGTGAACTTTACTTTGATTCGTGTTAGGTAGTGGTCTGAGTCAATGCTTGCTGCCCTTGCGGACTTATATATCTTGGATCTCTCTTTGTTGTGCGTATGAGATCGCAACATGATCTATCTGGAATTCTCCAATTTGTTGTATAGGCGATCTCCATGTCTTCTGTTTTCGTGGAGATTTTCTTAAGGATGTTGACATGATTTTCAGGTTATTCTGTTGGCATAGTTCGATGAATCTTGTGTCGTTCTTGTTGGTAAATTGTGACCGGGGAATTTGCCTACGGTTTTCTGATGGATTTTTTCTCTACCGATTTGTGCATTAAAATAGCCCAGTATTTTTTTCCTGTATGCGCATTGTCATTAGTCTATTGTTTATGGGGATGATTTCCTTAATAGAGTTAACTATCCCTTTGTGTACCACAAAGGCCATGCCCACAAGCGGAGTGCCCCCGGCGACTGGTTTATCTGTCCTGCTTTTGAATAACCAAGAGTTCCCTTAGGCCTCTGTGTCCTCATCCTTGATGCGCGTTTCTTGTAGGGCAAGCACAAGTATCTTTTGCCTGTTAAGTTGTGAAGTTTTCCTGGTTGGATCAGCGTGTTGATGTTGAAGGTGCCAATATATGTAGGTGTTTCATGTGGAAATTTATTTCTAGGTTCAGTAAGTAAGTTTATTAGTTCAGTGTTTCCACTGGGAGTTTAGAACCAGGGACTGTTAGTTCCTGGAGCGTGGTGTACAGCCGCAGACGCAACCTGGGTTTTTTTTCTGCCAGAGCCCTGTTAGCCGTCTTTTCCCAAAATAAACGTTGGGGTTCAGCCGTTATGCGCTTCCTGCGACGTTGACGAAGGGTTAGAGCTTTACAAAGCTATATATATATATATATATATATATATATATATATATATATATATATATATATATATATATATATAATATATATATATATATATATATATATATATATATATATATATATATATATATATATATATATATATATATACATTCAAATGCTAAAATAGATAAAAAGATGGGTATCCAATATGGGTTAAATTAGTCATTCTAGAATTCTTAAATATCAAGACATACAGAAGTCAAATCGGTAAGATATTTTTTCTTAATATAGTTTTATCGTTAAGAACATACCTCTAAACATTGCTTATTGTGTATGTTTGCTTAAATTAATATTGTTCAATTCAAAAATGTAAATATTACCTTGTAGATAGTATTAGTTACATGCCCTTCTCTTATGGCTTTATCAACCATGTTCTTGTCTTCTAGCTTTACCAACCAATAACTCGTTGGTACCCAAACCATATCAAATAACGGGTTTTTAACAATTATATTACAGTTCCATAATCTCTTAGATTTTACTTATTTGTGTATGTATATGCTTTAATAAAAAATTCGTCAAAAATAGATTTATAATGTATTTCATTTACATGACTTGTTTTTGAAGTTTGTTTTCGGTTATATTCACGCAAAATTTTATTTAATAGGATCACAACCATCCAACTAGTATTGTTTTGTTTTGTTTTGTCGGAGAGAAAATTCTGCAGGGCTGGAAGATTATGTCGTTTAAAAATCGGTGTACCAGATATTATTTTGCATCAATTCTTTTTTTTTAATTATATTTATCAGTTTCTTCTTCTTCTTTTTCTTCGTATTCGTCTTTACAAGAGTCGTGACCAATTAAATCTCATTCTGTTTGCGGTCTTTTCGGACTACTTCTCACCAGCATTATATATTTTCTGGCTTCCACGGTTGCACATTGGAAAAATGAACCAGTTAGGTATTTAATTTGGCTTGTCAATTTTTTTGGAGATCTACCGCGTGATCTCCATCCTGGAGTCTAATGTAGCCGCAGAATCTTAGTACACGTTAATGAATAATTTGGAGTAACTTTGTGGGTGTATTAATTTTTTGAATAACAGGTACGTTTGTTCGTCTTGCAGTCCATGGAATAGAAAGGACTCGTTTCCAGCACCACAATTTATAATAATCAATGCTCTTGTGGTCTTGTTTTTAATGGTCCATGTAATAGCGGGATATATGAATACTGGCAAAAATTAAGGTTTATACTATTTGTTTCTTTATGTTCTGTGTTTTGTCCCTATCCCTTTAGATCTTCTGCATATTTCGCATTGCTTTTCTTGCCCTTTCGCATCTCCTTTTGAATATTACCACCTTTCTTTGATGTTAAGCCCCAAGATAGACGAATGGGCTTACTATATCAAATTACCAATTTGACTGATATTGGACATGTTGTTGTTTTGGCTGTATTTCTATATATTCTTATATATTTCTAGTCCGTAAAGACGACTTTTATCTTTTATTTATTTCATAATTAAGGCTGTTTCTCGGCCAACCTTTCAAGAAGTGTAGTATTATCGGCATACATTAAGTTAGTTATTTTAATGCCACCAATACTGACACCACCCGTCCAAGCTCTACTCATCAACATCTCTACGCATGATATATTCACCATAAATGTTGAATAGAATTGGCGATAGGATACATCGCTGTCTGATTCTTTATTCACGCAAAACTGGCTTTTTCCATTATTTGTCGAATGTTGAATATCTGTTCACGTCTAGCTCTCTCTAAAACGAATCTGGCCTACCGATACGCTCGGTCGTAGGGAATCTACGTCCAAATCGTATGTTTTAGAAAGCCGTTAAACCCCCAAATTCTGGCAACCAACAAAGCATGTAACGCCAAAGACGATATAAATTGACGTGGCGTACGGTCGCTGGAGGTAAACGTCCGACCAACGATGTAAAAATTGTGGCAAGATGATGGAATGTATATCCACATTATTTGTTGTGATGGGTCCATAGACGTTCTTCTATATTTGGAGATTTTAATTTTTATTAGTATCTTAAAATGAGTTAAAGGAAAGAAATTGAGCCAAAATAGAATATGGTGTTTTGCTCTGAAAAATTATTTACTGTGATAAATGCTGGAAAGGCGGCGCCCCAACGCCCTCCCTCACGAGCAGCCACTGGTGTATAGGTATAAATGCTGAAATCGACCAATCTTCTGGCCACAATATAGTGTCTCACATTTTCTGGCAAATGTTGTGAAACATGTCTACTCCTACTTCTCCCATTGCTTTAATTACTCCTGCGGTGATTTCATCCAAACCTGGGGCCTTATAGTTTTATGGACTGCGTATAACATTTTTTGTTTCTGTTTTTAAAATATTATATTCGCGTATTTTCAAATCAGGGATATTGTAATTATACCCATCTTGGAAGAGTTTGCTCCAATATTGTTTCCACTCGATCAAAATGCCATCGATATCTGTAACTTTTTCGCCTTATGTATTCTGTATTATGCATTTACGTGGTGTCTATTTTCTTATTATTTCCTTTACAGTTTTATAGAGATCTTTGGTGTTGTTTGTATTAGCGTGTGACTTGAGTTCTGGACAAATAGTTTTGATGCGATCATTTTTACCCCTTCTGGAGGCTCTCTAGATTTCTCAATTTAGGGAGGAATATTTATAGCGCTGTTCCTCTGACCGTATACTCATTTTTCTGAGCGTGTGTCTTTTTCGATTGAATCAAGGATGACATGAGTCATCCAATTGATGTTTCTGTTTTTTTTGATGTTTTCTGAAGTTGTTGTTTGTTTCTTATACGGACTCTGTAATAACGGTTTGCCTTCTATGCCAAGACTAGGAAAATGTCATATCATTAGATAGTGGAATGAGTTCCAGTTCCAGTTTTAAAACTCACAAGAATGCTGGACTAGGTGTTTCCAGTCAGTGGACTTTTTGGGTGGCTCTCTTACTTGTAAATAAAATCTAGTCTATAGTAGTCGATGGTCACTTCTACATTCAGCTTCGGCAAAAGTTTTAGTATTCTTTATTGACGATCGCCATCTGACCTTATTAAAATTTAATCAATTTGATTTCTTTAGTTGCCGTTGATGGACGGCCACGTGTACAGACGACAAATATGGTATTGATATAAAGTGTTTGCTAACAGCAACTGTTGTTCTATGCAGAAATTTATAAGTTGTTTGTCTCAATCATTCTCATTCCCATTCCGTATTTGCCAGCAATGTTGCTAATATGACCATCAGACAATATTTCAGCTACTTTAGCGTTAAAATCTCCAGATATAATCATAATAACGGGTCTTTGAAATTGAGCATTTTTTAAAAATTCTCCATTAAAACACAGATGGGGTTGTAAATTTGCCTAGGTCTAGTCTCATTTCAGAAGTGTAATGTATGACCTTTATAAAGATGGAGTCGTACACAATACAACCACGCGTTTAAATTGGTGAATTATTTTATGAAAATGGGCGTTCAACTAAAAATTTTTCTAGAAAATTACTTGATATTTACGGTTTGCACAATCGTCCATCTGAAAGCACTATCAATCGAATTATTTAAAAATATTATGATGCTGGTTCGGTGTAAGATAAAATAACTGTATATAGTCATAGTGGTCGTTTATAAGAGCATATTAATTTGGTACGTAAAAGTGTTGCTGAACACCCAGAAATTTCCATTATACGACGTCCACGACAATTTGGACTTAGTGAATCCACAACATGGTGTATTTTACGTCAAAAATAAACAGATGATTTTTCTCAAAAAATAATCTTTTCTGATGAAGCACATTTTGAAATTGATGTCAATGTTAGTTAACAATATTGCCGCATTTGGGATGACGAAAATCCATGATTGATTCATGAGAAACCTTTGCATCCTAAACGAGTCACTGTTTGGTGTGCATTATGGTTTGAAAGTATAATTGGGCCGTATTTCTTTCAGAATGAAGCTGGTGAAGCTGTAACTGTGATTGATGTTCGATATCGTGAGATGATAACTGGATTCTTTTGGACTGAATTGAATAATATTGATCTGGAGGATATGTGGTTCCAACAGAATGGTGCTGCACTTCACTCTGCTAATAAAAAAATTGATTTATTGAGAGAAACACTTCCTGAACGAGTTATTGCAAGAAACGGTGATCTTAATTGACCACCAAGATCATGCTATTTACATCGTTGGACTATTTTCTTTTGGGTTGTGTGAAAAACCATATCAGAAAGAACAATCCAAAATCGATTCCTGAACTAAAGTATAAAATTTTTCGAGTCATTGGTGAGATTTAAGCCACGGTTATACCAAAATGTCATTCAAAATTTTGACAAACGAGTGGTCGTTTGTGGAGCTGCAAGAGGTGGTCATTTGGCAGATATAGTATTTCATGTTTAAATCTCATATACATGCTTGAATTAGCAGTACATTTTTTTAAGTCTACGCAAATTCTGTTTTATTCAATAATTAATTTGAAGACCCTTTATCTCGGCATGGAATTTTTAAGAATTTTAAAGATTTCTACAATATTCATCTACTTTGTCTTCAGTTGATTAACTTGTTGGGTGTAGACTAATACAACATGGGTTTTGTTGGGTGTAGACCATAACAGTCTGCAATATACAGTTTCTAAGCCAACAAGAATCAATAACATAAGTATCACCTGTATTGATAATATAAGTGTAGTACAGTATCAAATATCAGGCCACACAGCAAAGAGAATTTAGTTAAAGGCTGAGGTTTCAGAAATTCACTAAGAGATATTAGTTGGTCACAATTGTAAGGATATGTCAAATGAGCTCACCATTCATCTAGGAATACCCCAGGAAAGCGTACTAGGGTCAATATTATTAATTCTCTATGTAAACGACATAGTTAATGTGAATGTAATAAAAATATAATAAATTTAATGTAAATGTAATAACATAAATTGGAGTAAAATAACAACGTATGCTAATACAAATATGTTGGTGAGAAGTACAGATATGCAACAACTAATGGATAAAACTGCTGATCAATTAAATACTATTGATAAATGGTTTGCAAAAAAACAAATTAATACTGAATTAAAAGAAAACAAATGTAATATAATTCAGGTCAAAGCAATCTAGAATTAAATAGTCTTATAATATAATATTGAACAATACTACTTTAAAAACGTAACAACATGTAAAATTTCTGGCAGTAATGCTAGATTGCAATAAATCCTGGTTTTACCACGTAGAACATTTACAAAAAAAAACTGTGCCAATCTGTTTACAGTCAGTCTTCTTGTACATTTAGATATTCAGTGATGTTTTTTTGGGAGTAGCAATGAAATGCAGAAGTTTTCTGTATCTCAGAAAAGGGCATTACGCAGGATGTTGAATATGAAGCCACAGAAATTCTGCAGGGGAAATTTAAAAAAAATGGTTTGTTGATTCTTTCGGTAAGTTTTATTCAGGAATGTATACTGTTCTTCTGTAATAATCCAGAGTTAGAATAAATCCAGAGAACATATACAACGAGAAACATAAATTATAATTACCCATTACATAAGTTAACACTTACAATGTATAATCACCTACGATATTACGTTAAGACTGGGTCACTGCCCAACTGAAAAAAATGCTTATTCAATTTTTTATTACATTTGGCACCCTACAGTGTTGATGATTAAATAGGATATTAGATATGTACATAACATCAATGTAAAATTTTTGACACTATTTCGTTTTATGAATATTTCACATACTTGTGAAATAAAGATAATGATTAGTATTATTATTATATTTTCCTTTATCATTATTCTGCTTATCCTTAATGTAGAATCTCAGCTCATGCTGGTCGATATTCCAATGATAAGATGAAAAAGCAATTCAGTTCTTCTCACCCTTACATAGTATTTTACGAGGAATGTGACTTATGCAAGAGCACGGCAGGTTGCCCTACTATGGTAATCGATTTCGAAATACCCAGGCTTTTGCGGTTTTTTGAAAATCTCTTACTTATCAGGCCTTCGGCGGATATAACGAAGGAAACTACATCTACCTTACTCAGTTTCCAATGGTTCTTCAAGTCGTATGCCTGATTTTCATACTTTGTGGATTTTTCCAACTCGATTTTTCTAATGTTGTGAGAGAGGTATCTCTCTCTCTCTCTCATCATTCGATCGGTAGTGATTGGTCTGTCCCAATAAAGAATGGTATCGGATGATTCAAGTACAGGAGAATGCAAGTATTTTAGTGCAATTTCCTGATGTATCATTTTTGCCAGCTGATTATGCCGTTCTAAATAAGCATTAGAAGCAAGGGCCGGACAACCTCTAATAAGGTGCTCAATTGTTTCCCCAAGAGTAGCGCATTTCCTGCACTTATCGACTACGTCCAAGTGCAGTATATGCTTTTCATAGTTCTTCGTTCTTGTTACCCTATCTTGAATAGATATGGCGAAACCTTCTGTTTCTGGGTACAAGAGTCCATCGGTCAGCCACTTTAGAGACATCTGTTCGTCAATGGTGTCATCTTCGAGTGACTTAGGAAACCTTCCATGTAATGTTTCCATTCCCAAACGCACTCCATGAGTGTTGTTCTGCTATCAATACGGTTTTGTTTATTTAGGTTTAGTGGGGTGAAACCCCGGTCCTCATTTGCAACCAATTTCATAGGTGTACTATTTGAATCAATGAAGTGTTTTCTCATGCTATTTTCTTGATAGTGACAGAGAGTGTTTTTACTTTCACAAGGCCTCTACTCCTCAACTTTCTTGATATGTATAGTCTTTTCGTAGATGAGTTTGGATGTAGGTATCAGTACTTTGTTAATGTTCGGCGTGTTAACCCATCAAGTTCATCTAGGTCAGTTTCTGGACATTTAACAATACCAAAAAAATATGTCAAAGTTGGCACTGTGCAACCCTTGATCGCTGTAACTAGATTTCCACTGTTCAGTTTGGTGTTTAAAAGCTTTGTAAGTCTCTTTCTGAACAGAGTGCAAAAGTCCTTCTTTAACTGGTTGTGATTAAGTTTTTGCTTTTGAGGTATTTCTAAATATTTGTATGATTTTTCTGGTGCCAGTTGTTGTATGTTACAGATTGTTGAATGCTGACTGTGTACCTTTCCCTTCTGTATGCTAATGGTAGAATATTTATTCAGTCCGAATGACATTCTAATATCCCTACTAAATGTTTTGGCCATTTTTATCAAGTAGTTTAATTTTTCTCTAGTTTCTCCATAAAGTTTAAGGTCACCTATATATAGAAGATGAGAGATCCATTTCTAGTAGATTATTATTATTATCTCCACAAACATGATTCATCGATCATCTCAGCCTAGGCTGGTCGAGTTTACAATGCCAAGATGAGAAAGCAGTTCAGCTCCTCCCATTCAGATTAGTACCTTACGAACAATGCGGTAAGTTTGTAAGAGAACTGCTCGTTATCCTACTGTGGTAATCGATTTTGAAACATCAAGAATTTCATGGTATTTGGAAAAGACTAGGCCTTCGGCGGATATAACGAAAGGTAACACCTCTACTTTCTGGAGTTTTCATTGATTTTTCAGATCAAATGAAAGATTTTCGTACTTTGTGACCTTTTTCATTTCAGTTTTTCTGATATTGTGAGAGAGTGGCATCGCAATGTCAATTATGAAAGTTCTCCTCTGCTTTTTGTTAATCAGAACAATATCCGGCCTATTATAGTCAACCGTCCGATCTGTTGAAATTGGTCTATCCCAGAAAGAAAGAAATAGCGAGTCCTTTAATAGCGATTTGCTGGTGTATAATTCTCGCCAGCTCATTATGCCTGCCTATGTAAGCATTAGGGACAAGGACTGGTGTTCAATTGTTTCTCCCACACCACCGCACTTCCTACACTTGTCGACAACATCCATGTGTAGTGTATGTCTTTCATAATGTTTTGTCCTTACTACTTTATCTTGAATAGCTGTCGCGAAGCTTTCTGTTTATATGTAAGCCACTTGTTTGGCACACCACTGTTTGTCAATGAAGTCTTGAACGATATCCTTCAGTGCTGTTTTACTATCAACACGATTTTGTCAATTTAGATTAAGCAAGGTGAAACCCTGGCTTTTCTTAACAACCAGTTTCATGAGTGTGCTATGTGAATTAATGAAGCTCTCTCTCATCCTATTCTCCTGGCAGAGAAAAAGATTCTTGACACTCACAAGTCCTCTGTCTCCCAACTTTCTTGGAATATATAGCCTTTTTGTAAACGACTTGGGATGTAAACATTGGAACTTTGTCAATGTGTTTGTTCTTCGTGTCAATCTATGCAGTTCATTAAGATCTGCTTCAGACCATTTAACAAAGAATAAGTCAGAGTTGGCACCGCCCAGCCATTAATCGCTTTAATGAGGTTTCCATCGTTCAGTTTTGTGTTTAGGAGTTTTGTCAGACGTTTTTGGTACAAAGTGGAAAAATTCTTCTTTAATAGGCTATGATCAAATTTATGGTTTTGAAGCATTCTGATGAAGTCTTCTAATGCTAGTTTTTTATACCGTAGACTGTTGAATGTTGTGCTTTTATTATTCCCTTTTGTATGCTGATAGTGGAGCATTTCTCGAGTCCGAATGACATTTTGATATCCTTACTAAATATTTCGACTATTTTTATTAATGAATTTGGTTTCTCTCTTGTTTCTCCATAGAGTTTTAAGTCGTCCATGTATAGCAAATGAGACAGTTTTCTGGAATTTCTCATATCAAGTTTGTAGCCAATATTGCTATTGTTAAGTAATGTGGACATTGGATTCAATGCTAGACAAAACCAAACAGGAGAAAAGGAATCTCCCTGATATATTCCTCTCTCGATATTTGTTGTTCCAATATACTGCTGGTGAATAAATAAATTAGTCTTCCATTTACTCATGAGATACCTTAAAAAGTTTGTAATCTGCGGACAAATTTTGTAGATGTTCAAAACATCTAATAACCAATCATGTGGGACACTATCGAAAGCCTTCTTGTAATCTATATAGTACATATTCAAGTTGCGTTTTTTTCCGCGCTTGCGCAAGAACTACAGCATCAATCGTCAGTTGCTCTTTACATCCCATACTTGCCCTAATACACGCTTTCTGCTCATCTTCAAATATGTTATTGTAGTCACAATTTTGGTAAATGTTTGATTTTCGTTGAGCAGGGCAGTGAATAATTTATACAACATGGATAAACATTAACAAACTCACCAACCCCGGACAAATCGTCCTGACGGTTCCGAAGGGTTCTTGTCCGAAACCCTACCGCCTTGTAAAATATCATCATATGTTTCAGTCTTCATAAAAAAAATTGGGTTCAAGGAAAAAACGGTAACCCGGCAAAAACGGTAGAGCCCCGATTTTCCATGGGAAAGATATTTATTACCAGAGGGCGCTAGGTATTTGGAGACATCGTTAGAGACACTAACCCTATATCATTCAGCTCCTCGGCATGATGGATTTCCACCTTAAGCTTGGGAAGTTTTTTTTTTTAGAGGTTTACTCCTCTCAGCTTGGGAAGGTGGTGGCGCCACTCACCAAGCGGGTTATCCGCCCCCAGGCATTTATTATTATTTTTATTATCACAATCCCTTTGAATTACCATGAATACAACCACTGGGAATACAACCACGGTGGCTGAAATCACTGTTGCTGCAATCACTGATACAATCAGTGATGCATACAATCACTGTGAATGCATACAGACTGCATACAATCAGTGATGATACAATCACTGTGAATACATTCACTCCATATTGACATGGCACCAATTCAGACACAACAAGCTTAATCTAAATATAAGCTATTCAAATTATACAAAACTGGAAGTTGATATAAATAGATACGCAATTTGGTAGTGGTTTGGAAAGTGTTCGAAATAATTAAAAAACGATTTTTCCCGTGAATTTAAAATCCGTAAATTCAAATCAGCAAAGCAGTGTTTTCACTCCAAGAAAAAAAAACTGGTTACGACGGCTATAATCCTAATTAAGTACAATTTTGTGAAAATAAAACAAAGTATATGAAGTAGATTATAATTGTATATATAAAAAATATATTTAACTAATTTTTCATATTACAAAAGTTTTTATGAATAATCTTATATTAATTTTAAAGGAACTAAGGAACACACTAATTAAGAAACACTATTTTTTAAACTAAGGAACGCATTAATTATAACCATTGCTGTAAACAGATTTCTGTCCATGTTTTGGCGTTCACTGCCAAACATCGAGACGGCACTGAACACGATAAAAAAGAATTGTCATAGTACGTTACGTGAATCCCCTCAAAAGAAACTGATGATACAGAGGATGTGACTCCCCGATTTTTTCACAACAAAACAAATCATATTTCACTTATTAAGCAAATTAAATGTATAAATATTACCAAATTGTTTTTCAAATTCAATCTTGTATTAAACGTCATTGTGTAAGGCTGTAAAATAAAGTTGTTAAAAACGCTCCCTCGTTCGAGAAGGCTTTAACTGGCGAAGTTGGAAAACGGATTCGGAGAGTGTCTATTCAACTCCAGAGCCACAGTATTGGACTGATTTGAAGAAGAAGAACCACCGATCCAAATTCGTGGAGCAAGTACAGTTTTGAAGCCTAGGGACCATTCCTGATAGCCAGCAGCTGTCCTCCACGCACTTCCAAGCACAACGACTACAAGGTTCAACCGCGTGAAGGAAGAAAAGGCTGACGACCCTTAACTGTCATAAATAAGGTGAGTATCCAAGTATTCCTTTACACCCCATTTTCAACTTTTCCATATAAGAGAGATTGGGAATTAATTTAAGAAACAATTAAGTTACGAAACAATTAAGTTAAGAAACAATAAAGTTCAGCAAAAGTAAAGTTAAGAAACAGTAAAATTAAGAAACACAGCAAAAAACATCCCTAATTTTAATAACGATTAATTGACGCGAATCATTTAATCAGTAATTTTAGTTCGCCCCTTTTTTAGACACGATAAGTTCACGAACAAAATAAGAATCGAAACATTTTTATATTTAAGCTTAACATTTAAAACCGTATTTTTATTTTAAGATCGTAATTTAATCTTTAAAATCATATTTTAGCATTTAAGATCGTACTTTTATTTAAATTTAATAAAAAAAATATTGATGAGTATAGAGTCACCCAAATTAAATTGAAAGACAAGGCACAAATCTTATTAGGAAACCGATTGGAACTAAGAACTTGGCAAGAAATTAAACAACATTTAATTGATTGTTTTGGAGAAGAAATCTCGAATGCTTAGAACAAGATCTTCTACTCGCCTACCCGAATAAAAACGAAAACCGTTTAGACTTCCGAAAGAGATTACAAATTTTGCGAAGCCACTTAACGCAAAAAATCAACTCCTTCAGTGATAATCAAATAGATGCACAAACTAAACTCATCCACCTAAAACAATATGAACAGGCTAGTTTGAGAACTTGTATCCGAGGACTACCAAGCCAAATACAAAGTATAATCAGACTAAAACAACCAACTTGTCTAGAAAACGTATTATTATTTATCACGGAAGAACAAAACTTTCAATATGCTCAAAATTTGTATAAAAACCCTTCCAAAATTCTTATTCACCATTCAACCATACAAAACCCATCTAAACATTTGAAAACTTTAAGCCACCATTTCCCAGAGGCCCCATAAATATACAACCTCGTCCAATTCAAAGATATTATCCTACAAACAGAGACATTTTTGGTCCACCCAGAAATGTATTCAAACCAACCGGCCAAATACCACAGAATAAACCAGAACCAATATCTACATCGAGACTTTCAATTCCGAATAATACCCAGAAACCCAATATCCTCAAACCATCTGAAGAACTATACCAAATCGACGAAAATACAAACTGTGAAATACCGAACCCTGACTTAAACAACAACGAAACTGAACTTCAAGCAGAATATATAAATGCTGACGATGAACAAACTTATGAGGAACCTCATGCATATGATTACTATTACGATGAACCGGAAAATTTTCACGATATCAGTCAGACAGAACCCACAATGTAACTTTCGAAATGTATACTGAAATAAATAATAGTTTAACGTATATTAAAGTTAGTAAACCCCCGTTAAAATTATTAATCGACACAGGATGCTACCATTCAATTTTAAACCGAAAAAAAAGCTGAAAAATATTTTCCAAATAAAATCTATCACTTTCCTTCAAATTTAAAAACAAGTACTGGACAAAAGGAAATATTGTTTAAAGCAGATATTCCAACATTTGCAAAATTTAAATCTCCCGGAAATATCTCCTTCATTCTTTTCAATTTCCATGAGTATTTTGATGGAACAATAGGTTTAAAAGAACTTTTAAAATTTCAACTTCAAATTGACCTAGTAAACAAAAAAACTAATAAATGACAATATCCATATTCCCCTTCTTTACCGACAATCATAAGAGAAAGAACTATTTAAGTTTTCAATAAAGGCGCATGAAGCAGCTCGAATTGAATTGCCTGTAGACCAACATAATATTGATGTTATAATATCAGAACAAACCATAGATAACATCTACATACCAGAAACATTAACTACAGCAAAAAGGGCATCGTGACTAAGGAAAATTTTAATTACACTAATGAAAATCTAATACTAAAATTTAAAGAACCAGTTAAGAGGATTCCATTCACAAATCAATTAAAAGAAAAATTTCATATCTTCCATTTTGACGATATGCAACTAAAATCAACTCATCAGCACTCGAAAATATCAAACTTACTTCGTACAAATCATCTAAACACAGAAGAAAAATCAGAAATTAAAAAGGTTGTCAGGTTAAAAGGTCAGGTCTGTCAAGAATTCTTCGATTCTTCTTCACCAAGAAGAAAATAAACTGGCTTTTACAAACAGAATTAAACATGAAATAAGGACAACAGATGAAATACCAGTGCATACACGTTCTTATAGATATCCAATCGTCCATAAAGAAGAAATAAAGAAACAGATTCATAAAATGCTTGATAACGATATAATAAGACACAGCTACAACCCATGGAGCAGCCCAATTTGGATTGTACCCAAAAAGCTAGATGCTAGTGGAAAACAAAAATGGCGATTAGTTATCGGTTATCGTACAGTAAATGAAAAGACCATAGACGATAGATACCCATTGCCGAATATTACAGATATCCTAGATAAACTTGGTAGGTGCACATACTTTACAACTCTTGATTTATCATCAGGATTCCATCAAATAGAAATATACCCCAAATCAATAAAGAAAACTGCATTCAGCGTAGAACACGGACATTACAAATTCATTCGATTGCTCTTTGGTTTAAAGAACGCACCCGTTACATTCCAAAGAGTAATGGATAATGTATTGCAGGAACTAATTGGAAAATTCTATTTAGTTTATATGGATGATATAATAATCTTCTCAAAGGAACTTGAAGAACACGTAAACATATAAAGGCAGTCTTTAAAAAATTGCTAGACGCAAAACTAAAAATTCAATTAGACAAATCAGAATTCCTTAGAAAGGAAGTAGAATTTTACATGTCATAACTCCGGACGGTATTAGACCAAACCCAAAGAAAATCGACACAATATTAAAATACCCTATTCCAAAAACAACCAAGGAAATTAAATCATTCCTAGGACTATTAGGTTATTATAGACGGTTTATACAAAACTTTGCTAAATTGACAAAACCAAGTGTTTAAGAAAGGAATCAAAATAGAACACACTAAATAATTTGTTGAGACATTTAGGATATGTAAAAATATTCTTTTCAATAACCCCATTCTACAGTATCCAGATTTTGAGAAACCTTTCATACTAACTACTGATGCATCAAACGTTTCTTTAATAGCCATATTAAGTCAACGAAAAATAGCAAACGATTTACCAATCACATATGTATCACGAACGCTTAACCCTGCGGAACAAAACTATGCTACCATAGAGAAAAAATTACTAGCAAAATTGTATGGGCAACTCAACATTTTAGACCCTACCTTTTTGGAAAGAAATTCACAATTATAACTGATCATAAACTACTAGAATACCTCTTTAACATGAAAGAGCCGAACTCTCGATTAGGGAGATGGCGTTTGAAATTAGAAGAATATGAATATAAGATAATATTTAAAAAGGGTAAAGAAAACACCAATGTCGATGCACTCTCTAGAATAGAGATTAATGCCATTGAAAATGAATCTATTATTGGCAATCCTGGAGACATTAATGACGAAATTGAACAATACATTTTTAGAGAACAACACAATCCTATATCTAAAGAAGAACAACACCAAATAGAAGAAATTATCAATCCACCAAAAATTAAGATCCTATCAGATATACAAATTAGACCGCCCAATATCAATATTGATTTACCTGATAATGAAACTGTTCATTCAATACTTGAAGACCCAATTCTAAACATACATTTAACTAAACATTGATTAAACATGTATGTCAACCAAATTATATTTGTTCAAAATCTAAACAAACATTATCATGTAAGACGTAGTAAACTATTCAATATGAAGAATAGATACACTGTCCATTTGACATCGAATTATACACAGGAAATTATAAAATTCTTTAAAGAAAACATCGATCCCAAGAAATTATATTGCATATATACAAAAGAACCAGCTAATAATTTAGATCAAAGAATTAGCACTGTTCTACCTAAAGTATTTCAACACAATGCATATAAACTTTTAATCTCAAACTTCTATCTAACTATATTGTCAATTAAAAAACATTACTACTGGCCTAATATGAAAGAAAATTTAACTGAATTCACCAACAACTGCGAGATATGCCAAAGGTCAAAATATGATACACATTCACCTAAGATAAAATATAATATTAGCCCCACACCTTCACAACCATTAGAATCAATCCACATGGATATATTCTAAATAAACAATACAAAATTTCCATAATAATCTCTAAACAACCCTATCTTATCTTGGAACTCATTTACAACAATAAAACGTAGAAGAATGTCCAAAAATTGAAAATAACTATATTTGTCAGAATAATTTAGAGCCTATTACCAACGAATGTGTGACAACACTAATAAAGGAAATGGAAAATCGCAATTGCCAATTAACTACTGTCGACATAAACCAACCCCTCATCGAGTCAATCAACAAAAAATAATTATTGGTAATCCCAAACAAAATACCAATGAAATTGGTAAAATACTGTGAAACTCAGAAATATATTCAGATAGAAAACCCTAGTCTTCTGAATATTCCATTTAATTGTGGAATCCAGATCCAACAAAATTATTACTGGAACACAGAAAACATGATAAAAGGAGATCCTTTAGCATTACCTACCCTAGAGTTCGTATATCCAAAAATCGAACCACCAGAAGAACAAAACATCGAATTACAATCTATCTAGAAGACATCAAGAGGTTACAAGAAAAGGTAAATCAATTGAAGCCACCAGACGTTCATCAAATACAAACAATTGCATCGAGTTCGACAACTATTGTGATTATCTTTATATTTATCATCGTCACAACTATCGTAATATGGAAACTTCGCCTAAGAAGAAAAATGAAAAATATCTAGAGAGAAAACAACCCTGCATCCCTGTTGTTTTCGTCTTCGCAGGGAGGTGTTACGTGAATCCCCTCAAAGGAAATTGCTGATACAGAGGATGTGATTGTTAACCTAGGATGGTTAACTTAGGATGTAAGATTGTAAAAATAAAGTTTTTAAAAACGCTCCGTCGTTCGAGAAGACTAACTAGTACGAAGAACTAGCAATATATGTCAGCTCGATAAAAATAATATAAATAAATGTAGCTTGGGGATGTGCATATTTAAGAGTGCGTTCTTCGAAATTCGTTTTTAAAAATGTGTTGCGGTTTCCGGTTCGTTTAATTTAATAAGCAGGTAAATATTATTTTAAAATCAGTTACGGTGTAAAGCCTTTACCGAAAAGCTTTTAATGTGACTGACTCATCTGGTTCTTATTAGATAGCGGTATTTTGTGTTGTGTTTGACACTTGAAAATCTGAATGCAATATTGAACTATTGAACTATGCATTTGAAAAGTGTATCAAAATTTATTAAAAAAATCCATCTGTGGAATTTGACGTTATCTTTACTTACGATGTGTATTTTTATTTATATACAGTGGATCCTAAAAATGTTCGTACTCCCTACTAACTTCTTGTATAACAAAGTTCCTAAATCATCGGTTAATTCTAGAATTTTGAGAGAAAAACATAAATATTTTTTTTATATACGTCAACAAAATTGGGAGGGGCAAACAAAAAAAGGAATCTGAATCAATCATATTAACCTAATTAAGGTAATCTTCGAATTTTGGTTACTATAAATAGTAATTGGCAGACGCAATGTCGAAAAAACATATTAAAATGGGTCCTATACCAAATAAAAACCGTTTAATCCCTTAAAACCCACTATTTCATATGGTTTGGACTCGAAGAAGTTACTGGATGGTAAAAGGGGAAGAGGAGGCTATTTAACCGATACTAACGCAAAATTTAGGATTTATAAAAAAAAGAAACTTGTAATATTATGGTTTTATTGATATTTATCGTCTACAGTATTCTAATTATTTCAACAAGAGTTTCCTTTTTGCTTTGTACACAACCAATAATTTTATCAACTAAAATTAGTTTTCTTCGCTGAACAAATCCAAATTTATAACACGGTTTGCTGTCATTGTGAGAACCATTCCGTTGAAATATTGAAATTACGATGTCTGCTCTCCTATCTCGTCGAATCTCTAGTGTTCTTCACATTCCCCAATAACTTTCAATTGTCCATACAATTTATTGACTTTCTTAACTTGCTGGAATTGCCTTTCGATTTTTTACGAAATAAACTATAAGATGTTAAAAGAAAAACCAATTTTCTATTGACAATGTTGTGGACTTAAACAAATTAGGTAAATTACAAGAAATTAGACTTGATTATTATTGTAGGGAATTGGATAATAAGAATGCGGTCCCTATAAATACCCCAAAAATACTTGATTCTATTTTTGTTTGAAATAACATGAAATTTTGTTTGCTCTAAATCGCCTTAAAAATAAATTTTAGATTGAAATAGATAGTGATATTTTGCCGATAAAATATTTTATTCCCTAAATTCGACTCATGTTTAATTGGAATAATTTTAAAATATGTTTGAAAAAATATAATAATGGAAATGGCGTCTCTGTTAAATTGAAGTCGTATTTGGAATTGCGAACCGCCATATTGTAAAGAAATATGTATGAATGGAAGAACATTATGTTATTATCCAGGTGATGGTATCGTATTGCAGACTTTTGTTGCAATAAATCGATTGTTGAAGGAATGCATTTTTTATATCTACATTTATCAGTTCAGGCTAAAGATATTTTTTTAGAAAATTCCTATAGCGTTCAACATTAACTGTTTCTGGGTAATCTTTTGATAATATTCAACAATTACTATTCTACATACTGTGTAGTGTGTTCATTCGGTAATGCACTGTGTGTAGGAGATATCAGATAGTTGCGACTCACACTTAAGTTGCTTTCTGGTAAATTGAGACAAAGCAATCAGTAATGGTAACAATCCCATTGCCTAGATCATTGTTTTATTTTTATCAGAAAGCAATTTATCTAAGCGTTGGGACAAAACGGGTCCAATATATTTAAAGGGGCATCGACTGCTTTTCACTTTGCTCCAGGGTAAAGTTTCGTTCACGATAAACCGTTACATTAGACTGGAAAGTCGTGGTGTTCAATTCGGCGTTTTGACCCAGCGCCAATCTCCTTTAAATGCCCTGGGGTACGTGCAGGACTGGATTTGTTATCCTTTGAGACCATATATCCTTTTTCCCGAAAGGAGCTGAATAAATAACTATTCTATTTTCGTTTTCTTTTCCCTTTCTTGCCGGAGTTTCGCAGGGTCATATTATAAGGGTATTAGCATAACCCAAAGGAAGGCTATTTGTAAATTGCTTTGGGTTTTCTGGCAGACTCGACGAATAAATCAGGGCTTTTAAGGTGTGGAACTGCGTTTGTGAATGTTTGTTTAATAATGCGGTGTTTACAAGGAGTTAGTTTCTAAACCAAAAGAGGTTTAATATTTTTATTTATCCATTTTTCGAGTCTTGAAATAAATGGCTCTATATGTTTGTTTCAACATAGTTTAAGTCAAATATTAGATTTTTATTAAGGAGCTCAAATTCATTTGTTTTATAATTCTATGCTTCCAAGTCATATACTTATACTGGGTTGATAATTTTAATCCATAAATCGGCAAGTTGTGTGCTCTGGTGAATTCGGTTGCTGAGCTTCTCTTTCTTTTCAAAGCAGCGTTTTTTAAGTTTATCCAGAGAGTCAAAATATCATACCAGTGATAAATACAGAATATTGATGGCTTTATTTCCTGCAGGCTGTCCGAATCCACTGTTTGGCTGACTCCCACGTAGCTGCTATTTTAAAAGCGGTTAGTTTTTTGCAATCTTTTTTGCTATTCTTTCCTTTTCCTATTTTTCCTTTCTTTCTTAGTTTCCTAGCATGTATCTAAAATGCTACCATTTCCGTGAAAATCATTAGAAAATAAAACATAATATTTTTATAGTAATTTATTCTTTACACTTCCGTACAAATTTGATTTGTTTTTTACAAAAAAAAAGAAAAACTTGCACATTATTGTTGTTTGATGTCAAAGTTGAAATTACGAGCACTATTTTTTGACACTATAACATGTTTCAAACGATTAACGTTACATTAAGAAACGCATGATTACTTGTGGTATTAAACTAGCAGTTCAAACTGTCCACTATCCAATTTCTTAGGAAAGAAGCTTCGTCGGTTGATAAAATATTGAACAATTAATTTGGATTTTTTATTTGGCATAATCATTTACAATATTTTTCCATATTGTAAATGAAATCATTTACAATATTTTTGTGTAAGTGAAAAATCAATGGGTAAGACTGCGTCTACACTTCGTATATGATGAGAGTAGAGTAATTGCTCTTTTAGTATTGTATATACAATCCAATGGGAAACTCCCATTTTTGTCGCGCAACAATTCGTGTATTTCTGGTAAAATCCTGTTCAACAAGATGAAACAATTTATTCACTACACGACTTCACAACCGATTTCTCGCTACCGCCCACATTCTTGAATTTTTGGAAATACGAGTAGTATAGTATACAAAAGGTTTTGAGAAGCTTGGACATATTTGCCGGGCTGGAATTGGCCTTTTAGTGGGAAATCATCGGCCGTAAATACATCTAGCTCCTTTGAAATTTTGGAGAGATTCCCCCTAAATATACTGGAACACTAAAATAATTTTTGTCGCAATTTTGAAATTACAATCTTGGTCGTAGCGATATTGCGGCGTTGGCACATTCATCAGGGTTGATGTAGGGCATGACTCTTAATTAATAAAAACATATTTAACAATATTTTTTAATTTATTTGTAGTTTATATCTTAATTAACATAATAACAAATTAATATTTGATAAATTAGATTTTTCACATTTTTGTTTAAAGTGCTAATTCCTATCATAGCTTTTCGATTGGTAATTTAATAATTTTGCATTTTTTTTCTCGAGAGTCTTTAGGTTTTTGATCTTTGTTAAGAAATGTTTTCTTTAAAATGATTCATGATGCTGAAGCATCGTTGGTTAAATTTACGAAAGCATCTTTTCTTACACTCTGTATATATATGATGGCCAAGGCGGTGGTGGGTTCGACTGTTGCTCTTGTTATGGATGTTTGTCTCATTTATATATTAATTTATCCGGACTTTAACAGGGGCCATAGTGCTAAATAACCGTAGACGTAGAAGTAATTTAAATAACTGAGTAAAACAAAAAAAAACATTGTGATGCATATGCAGCAAAGTAAAACTTCAAGTCAAATGCCTTAAAGTGAATCATTTTTCTAAATGGAGTTGGATGGAAATGGAGTATAATGGAAATCAGATTTCTAATGTATATGTTTCTGATAGTTCTAATAATTTCTCTATCAGCGATCAATATTTTCCATCACTTAATTTTTCTTTGTTGAAAAAAAATTTAAAAATACCAAAGTAGTTCCAGTGTATGTGTCAATGTCTGCAAGGACTGTTTTTATTTCAAATCAGTTATGGGTAGTTACAATAAGGTTGTAACCATGTATATTAAACATGTTAGTAAATTAATTGATGAAGTTAGTTGATTAATTAATTAGGTGATGACGATAAATAAAAAACATCTTGAGTTCTGGTTCAGAGGTGGAAAATTATAGAAAATTACAGGAGAAAAGTTAAGACGATAAAATGGATGCAGGTAGACTATCATAAGGAATATTCAGTATAGAAAAAAATCCGAAATGACATTATAAGACCACGTATGGGAGTTGATGGCTGTCTAATAAATAATACGAAAGAGACAGAAAATAATTAATATGATATGGCAATGCCCAAATGGGCCATTTTTCTTACCGTTCCGTTTAGGGCAATCTTTTTGGCTAATCTTCAATTCATTTTCCTATTTTCCGCTGCTTGTTGCACTTGTTCTTTCGATTTTATGTGTGGTCGAACTACTTTTTTTTGTGTTTTATACTCCTTCTTCAATGTGGTGCCCTGACCATCCAAGTTGTCTTTCTTCAATTATTTCTCTAACTGACCTTATGTTTAGCCGTTCTGTTACTGTGTCGTTTCTGATTTTATTTCTTCATTATTTCAATTTTTCTAATAAACTAAATTTTTACTACAATACTTTTACTTACAGGACCATAAATCAAATAGAGTCTTACTGTCTTTTTATATTCCTCAGCCTTTACCAATTTTGTTGCTTCTTTTTTTTTTTAAATGTGTTAACCTGCCTTTCGTGGCGTGCCTAATTTCTAGTACATTAGTGGTGCAGGTTTGATAAATCGGAAATTATTCTTTAGAACATATAAGGATGCATTTTATTAATTAATTAACAAACACACTCAAATTTATTTTAGATGCTTTATTTCAAAGAACATAATATTATTATAGTCATAAAAGTTCAAAAACATAAAAATATAAAAGACCATTCCTATACATC
Organism: Cosmopolites sordidus; assembly: GCA_031761425.1. Classification (NCBI taxonomy): domain Eukaryota; kingdom Metazoa; phylum Arthropoda; class Insecta; order Coleoptera; family Curculionidae; genus Cosmopolites; species Cosmopolites sordidus. Next base: position 152,039 of record JARFXV010001673.1, read on the forward strand.
AGAGCCATTTTAAAAACACATAAAACTATAAGAATTTTAAATCCTATTTAATTTTTCTAATTTAAATATTCAAATTTCTAAAATAACATTCACATATTTCTTCAATATGCTCTAGACATAAAAACTTTTTAGGCATTCTACAACTAAATCTTGTTTTCCTATTATTCTTTGAGTCACATAAAGCACAACGTCCTGTAACTGCTACCCTTGTATCATCTTGGCAGGCTTGATCCAAACCACATACGCCTATTCTTTACCCCGGTACGAATAGGACTTGTTTTCGAGATTCCCATTGTATGTCGAAATTTTTGGTAGACATAGTGATAGTTTTGTGAAATAGTGGTTATTTGAAATCTTACTGCGATCGAAAATTGAGTGCGGCTAGTTCAGGAAAAATTAAACAGAAGGAAACGCATAAGATAGAAATTCCGACAAATAAAAAATCTAGAACAAATTCCAACAAAATTGATAGCCAAATCGAACAGAGGGAATCAACTAAACCTGATAAAGTCGATACTATGTAGACAAGGTCACATCTAAAATCGGATTTATCGAATAGACGAGGGAAGTCGATAATTGATGATAGTACTAAAATTAGTTTCCAACTGGCCAATGAGAATACAGGTATTAACAACATAGATATATTTAAATTTAGAACAAATATATTGAAGAAACAGAGACAAGTGATATTGATTTAAATCATTTAAAAAGACCAAGGTTTGATTCTAGTCGTGATAATATAAAAAGAAATAAAATAAGAAAATAATTGCATCAATCGTTAGAGCAGTGTTGTAACGAAATGCCTGTTAAAGAGCCGACATTGAATGAGAACACAATTAATTCAATTGAAACTGCACTTGAATATTTAGAAACCATCTCATGTTTTTTTGTTATAACAAAAGGAGCTGTAATTGTAATAATGAATCAAAAACTTCAGAACAACATTCTTCATCGGAATGTGAGACAAAAAAAGGCCCTTTTCAGTATTCATAAACAAATTACCATTATGGCATACAAGATAGGACAATATGAAAAAGAAAAGGAGATTAAATTTTTTAACACTATTTCGTTTGATGTATATTTAACATACTTCTGAAATAAATGTTATTATTATAATTATTATTATTATTACCTCTGATATTCGATTTCTCAAGGCTTTTGGAATATATTCTGATGTTCGAATCCTAAGTTGTTCAGATAGTAAACTGTTTCCTAGCTGCTGAAGAAAATCTTTGAGAGTGACATTTTTCTCCCTATTATTTGCGGTATGAATTATAAAGGCGTTGATACCAGCAATATTCATCAAGCTGTAAAAATTCACCAATGGCCATCGTCTTGAAGGTCTTGTGCAATTATACATAGAACATAACTTATCAACCGTATTTATCTAACGCATCATCGAAGTGTATTATAGATAACAAAAGAACAAATCTTCCTGGTTTAGGTTCTCAAAAAGTCTAAATGCTTGATCCCACTGGGCGAATTTTTCCTTAAATCAGTAATGGAGGTATTTGAGCTTTGTTTTTACGAAGAGTGCCTCATTATAGTTGATCCTATGTTTATCGGCTAATTCGACACTTGCGAACCAATTGTCTGTTGTCACGTTTCGTCACGTTATGTCCCGTTCCCGCTACGGGTTCATATAAACGTCGTACTAGTTTATAAGAACGGTTACTTACTTGAAATGGACGAGGATTCTGAGTTCCAACATACACTTCTAGATTAGCAGTATAATACATTTTAGCATCAATCAATGCACACATTTTCACTCTATATTTATTTGGTTTAGACGGTATGTACTATTGAAATCGATCTTTTTTCCTTTAAATGCTTCGAGTTTTTCGTCAATAGTTCGTAAATTCTGACAACGTATAAAACTTCTTATAATTGGATTCAAAACAGTAAAATAATTCTCTGATTGCAGCTAGCTTATTAATTTTTTATATTTTCTTACTAGCAAGAGACTAGTAAAAAACGAAAGCTAAAAAGTGTCATGGTAAGTCTAAAGTCCTTTCCATAGAATTTTCATCAGTTTTGAATAAATGATCGGCGTTAACATGGTTGATTTTTCTAATAGCTGCGACATACAATAATCCAAGTAATGCTTTTATCTCTGGAATATTAGTTGGCTTACAATTTTGTTCTCGGGTATAATTTTCTTTACTTTTTTCTATAAATTTGTTCGTATTTTCCATAATTATTAGTATAATATTTTCGTTAAAAAATATTTCCCAAATAGCAACAGGACCTTTGATAGCTCTATAGTTATTTTTTATGTCTGGAAGATGTTTGATAATATTAATAGATCATGTACTAATGTTGCTTTTCTGTATAACATGCTATTCCCATTAAGTCTTCCCATCTTTTCGCAGAACATACGGTCTCTCTGGTATATCTGTACCTGTGTCGTTTTCCACCTCCTGTTTAGTTTCACTATCTTCATCATCTTCATCTTCATCAAAATTTAGGTAAAACTTCTTCCATTAATGTTACTAAGAAAGCACAAAACATAAAAAACAGACCCAAAATCTTCAACAAAAATGTACCTGTATACACAAATTCTTACTAATCGTTTTAGTGGCGTCGGTATCTGAGACCGTAAATGAAAAAAAGTGTACTATTTTAGATATTCGCACTCTAACTGACGCGGAGTATCCTACATGCGTTTATCGAGAGGTACAACGACGCACGCCGCTTCAGTTGTTATTGTTTTGTTATTGTATCAGAATTATTCTAATAACCTGTTCCATTATTTTGCTATTTAGTTTTATTTTGAGAGCCGGGCAATAATCACGCATACCATTTATAACTTTTAAAAGAGACAAGACAGGTTTTTTTTTTATAATACGTTTATTTTGTCTATTATTTTCAAGATTAAGTCGATCAAATGTGAGTCATTAGCAGTAATGCAACTTTGTGTCCTTTTCATCACATTTTCCATAACTTTTGTCAACATATATGGTATTAATACAGCAATTTTAGCATGTATGTTGTCTTTGAGTTGCAATATCATTTGGGGCTTATTTATGTCAACATTTCCCTTAAAAAATTCACATAAAATATCTGAAGAATTATCAAATCAAAATTGTTAATATGATGGAAGTTGTTTATGATGGTATTACAGTATTCTAATCGTTTATTATTGTCTGTAGGCAACAGGTTTTAAACAATTTGAATCTTATAGAGAAACACGTTCAAGTCACTTCGCACAAAATTTCCTGTAAAGTGTGTGGAGAAATTGCCACTTTTGCAAACATGCTGTTTCTAGAGACTTCTCCACATTTTGCTCCACACATGCAATATTTTGGATATTCGATGCAGGGTCTATCCCTCCGAGTATATATTCGGAGTGCTTGAATAAACAATAAATTGTCGTTTTATGGGGCACTCGACTGTTCAGATATTTTCATTTAAATTCGCATTCAGTTGCTATAGTTGAATTATATTTTTAATGTATTTTTCAACAATTTTACTGCGTTTTTCTAGAGTATATTTATCTATAATATATATATAAATATATATATATATATATATATATATATATATATATATATATATATATATATATATATATATAATATATATATATATATATATATATATATATATATATATATATATATATATATATATATATATATATATATATAATATATATATATATATATATATATATAGTATATAT
>JARFXV010001674.1:0-50049 GCA_031761425.1 Cosmopolites sordidus
ATCTCCAAATCCCTTCCTAAAACTGAAATTCTTCTGTCCTGAGAGAAGTTATTAAACATAACCTGACTCTTTTTCAGGTTTATTTTCAATTCAAATGGTTCGCCAGCCCTTTGCAGTTCTTGTATGCGTTTTTGCAGCTTCTCTGGGTCTTGTGAAAGGAAAACGATATCATCTGCAAATCTAAGATGATTTAAGTTTGCATCATTGATCTTTACACTATCCTGTTCCCAATCTAGTTTACGGAATATTTCTTCAAGGGCAGCCGACAAAAGAATAGGCGATAATGCGTCTCCCTGCCGTACACCTCGTCCTACATTAATTCCCACTTCAAAATCATCAAGGTGAATTGTGGCTGTAGCTCCATCATATATCGATCCTAATAGGTTTACATATGCTTTATCTACACCTTGGCTATGCAGTGCATTCATTATTGCATGCTTTGAGATGAAGTCAAATGCTTTTTCGTAGTCGATAAAAGCCAAGCACAGTGGCATGGTGTATTACTTGTGCCTTTCTATGGCCTGCTGTACAACCTGGATGTGATCCATTGTACTGAATCCACTTCTGAATCCTGCTTGTTCTCTTGGTTGTGCGCCATTCAGTTGTTTTAATATTCTTTTAGAAATTATCTTAGTGAAAACTTTGTACATTACTGATAGGAGGCTTATTGGACCGTAGTTCTTTAAATCTTCCGGTGTTCCCTTTTTATGTAAAAGTATCACTTCTGCATTTTTCCATAAGTCAGGTACTTTGTGTTCATTAAGGCATTTTGAATATAATTTTGCCAGTGTTTTTTGTAACGTCTGACCACCAGCTTTTAGCATTTCGACAGTTACACTGTCCTTTCCTGGAGCCCTGGAGCCCTCCTGGAGCCTTGCCGTTTTTCATCGATTCTATAGCATTTGTTACCTCATCCATTAGAATATGTGGCATTTGTTCTTCCGTGGGTATTATTGTCTTTGATTGGTTCTGATCTTCATATAACTGGGAATGAAATTTTCTGACAACCTCTAACATTTGCGTACGCGCCCTGCATACTGTGCCATCCTCACGTCTTAATGCATATATTTGCGTTCTTTTGTTTCTCAGCTTCTGTTTAGCCTTGTTAATTCCTTTGTTTTCTTCCACGGTTTTTTTGCACTAGCTGCATGTTGAATCGGGGCGTGTCCTCTCTGATACGTTTTCTTATAGTTTTGCAGAGCTCAGTTTCCACCTGCCAAAAGGACTACTTACATTTCTCATTGCTCGCCGTTTCGTCATTAAATCAATGGTCTCACTGGAAATTTTTGTCTGTTGAGACATTTTTCTTCTGGCCCTATTGAAGCAGCCGTTTGAAGCACATTGTTGGCGATTTCTTCATATTGAACTAATAATTCCACTTCCTCCGGATCTTGTAACACAGCAAACCGGTTTGACAAAACAATCTCAAAATCGCTTCTTCTCTCCAGCAGTTTCCCAGAATCCACTTTACCCTTCTTTGATCTTACCATTCTTTCGCGTTCTCTTGGACAGTTAATCCTAACTTTTGCTCGTACCATTCCAACGTTAAAATTGTTAAGGACAGTACAATTGGTAAATATTGTTTTATCGTTGGTCATGATGTAGTCAATTTCACTTGAGAGACCAGATGGACTTTTCCAAGTCCATTTTGTGTTGATATTTTTCTTATAGAACGAATCCGTAATATATAGTTCTTGTCCTTCAGCAAAATCAACCAATCTGTCACCTCTATTATCTCGCTCACCAGTTCCATATGTGTCAGTAGCATTTTCGTCAGTTCTTGTGGTTCCTATTCTGGCATTAAAATCAGCCATCAGGATTTTGTATCTACATTTCTCCTTGTATAAAAGATGGGCCACATAATCATAAAATTCCTCAATTTTGTCATCCCTCTGGCTTATAGTTGGTGCATAAGCTTGGACGATTTGAAGCCCAAACTTTTTATTCAGCTGAATGACGCATTGGACTAGTCGATCAGATGTACTTTCAAATTTTACTACACTGTCCTTCAGCTTTCGATTGATGAGGAATCCAATTCCGCCACATCGGCCATTTTCCATACCTCGAGTGTAAAGTACATGTCCAGTTGGTTCCAGTTTGGTTAACTCTTCACCTTTTCTTCGTGTTTCACAGAGCCCAATAATATTTTAATGTATGCTGTCAAGTTCGATTAACAGTTCTTGCAATCGGGCCTTCGTTTTCATAGTCCGTATATTTAGCGTTGCAATGTCAAAAGTCCAATGGTAGCCTGATCTAATCTGGTGATTCTTAGCATCCTCTGCCTTGGGGCAGGTCTTCCCGCTGCCGTAGGTAGTTGCCCCTTGGCCTCTGGGGCCGTGTTTGAGGTTGTACTGAATATATTGAAACATATTGAAATACCATGTCAAGGTATGGACCGTAATCTGCCACGCTGGTCAAAAGCGGGTTGGCAGATTTTGGATCATGTTAGTCTTAGGGCTCTGTCTTGACCTGTCCGCCAGGTGTGACGCTTCCAGGAGCATATACTCCAGACGGCATTGCCTTATTTAAACCCCCTTTACCACGTCAAGGTCTGATCCACGAAGGGGATATATATATATATATATATATATATATATATATATATATATATATATATATATATATATATATATATATATATATATATAAATATTATAAAATATATATAGATATATATATATATATATATATATATATATATATATATATATATATATATATATATATATATATATATATATATATATATATATATATATATATATATATATATATATATATATATATATATATATATATATATATATATATATATATATATATATATATATATATATATATATATATATATATATATAAGGGTATTCCATTAAGAGGTTTCGAATGTTGGTAACGAATAAAAGAAACGTTTCATAACATACCTGAAAGTTATTTATGGCAGTGCGAAGCTGGATAGTGTACAATTATACGTGGAATACAATATCTGTCAAATGACCGCCACGACTTCTCTACCAGCTCACAATTGGAACAAATGGCATACCCATTGGCTCCCATTGGCTCCCATGGCATACCCATTGGCTCCCATTGGCTCCCATGGCATACCCATTGGCTCACAAATGGAATACCCTTTATATATATATATATATATATATATATATATATATATATATATATATATATATATATATATATATATATATCCCTGACTCAGGGACAGCGATACCCACGGAAGAACAATATATAATACCAGATATCCTAGTGGAGGAAGTAACAAATGCTATAGAATTGATGAAGAACGGCAAGGCTCCAGGAAAGGATAGTGTAACTGTCGAAATGCTAAAAGCTGGTGGTCGGACGTTACATAAAACACTGGCAAAATTATACTCAAAATGCCTCAAAGAACAAAAAGTACCTGACTTATGGAAAAATGCAGAAGTGATCCTTTTACATAAAAAAGGAGCACAGGAAGATTTAAAGAACTACCGTCCAATAAGCCTCCTATCAGTGATGTATAAAGTTTTCACTAAGATAATTTCTAAAAGAATATTAAAAAAACTGAATGACGCACAACCAAGAGAACAAGCAGGATTCAGAAGTGGATTCAGTACAATGGATCACATCCAGGTTGTACAGCAGGTCATAGAAAGGCACAACGAATACACCATGCCACTGTGCTTGGCTTTTATCGACTACGAAAAAGCATTTGATTCCATCTCAAAGCATGCGATAATGGATGCACTGCTTAGCCAAGGTGTAGAGAGAGCCTATGTAAACCTATTAGAATCGATATATGATGGAGCTACAGCCACAATTCACCTTGATGATCTTGAAGTGGGAATTAATATAGAACGAGGTGTACGGCAGGGTGACGCAATATCGCCTATTCTTTTCTCGGCTGGCCTTGAAGAAGTATTCCGTAAACTGGATTGGGAACAGGATGGGGTAAAGATCAATGGTGCAAACTTAAACCATCTTAGATTTGCAGATGATATTATTCTCATTTCACAAGACCCAGAGGAGCTGCAAAGACGCATACAAGAACTGCAAAGGGCTGGCGAACCATTTGGCTTGAAAATGAACCTAAAAAAGAGTCAGGTTATGTTCAATAACTTCGCTCAGGACAGAAGAATTTCAGTTTTAGGAAGGGATTTAGAGATTGTGGACAGCTTTGTATATCTTGGGCAGAGGATTTCCATGGAGGGGAATACCGCCCGGGAGGTGGAACGGCGTGTTAAATGTGGCTGGCAGGCATTTGGTAGGCTCAACATAGTGTTTAAGAGCAGACTCCCACTTTGCCTGAAAAGAAAAGTATTCGATCAGTGCGTTCTACCCGTTATGACATACGGAAGTGAAACCTGGACACTCACATCGCAATCAATTCAAAAACTTCGGGTGGCACAGAGGGGGATGGAAAGATGTATGCTTGGCATTACAAGGCGAGACAGAGAGTCCTGCGCATGGATCAGGGAACAAACAAAAGTCTGTGACATCATTGGAAGAGTAAAACAGTTGAAATGGAGATGGGCAGGCCATATAGCGAGGCGATGGGACGACAGATGGACCAAGGCAATCCTGGAGTGGATACCACTTGATCGCAAACGTCCGCGAAGAAGACCGAAAGCACGATGGACTGATGACATCGTTAAGTATATTGGACCCGAGTGGCAGAGGAAAGCCCAGGACCGTGAAGGTTGGAAGCATGCTGAAGAGGCCTTCATCCTGCAGTGGATCGATACGGGCTGATGATGATGATGATGATGATGATATATATATATATATATATATATATTATTATCAGTAATGTACAAAGTGTTCACTAAGATATTATCTAAATCAATATTAAGAAAACTGAATGACGCACAACCAAGAGAACAAGCAGGATTCAGAAGTGAATTCAGTACAATGGGCCACATTCCATGTCATCATCAGCAGGCCATAGAAAGGCACAACGAATACACCATGCCAATATGCATGGCTTTTATCGACTATGAAAAAACATTTGACTCCATCTCAAAGTAGGTCATAATGGATGCACTGCTTAGCCAGGGGATACAGAAAGCATATATAAATCTATTAGGATGGATATATGATGGAGCTACATCAACAATTCACCTTGATGATCTTGAAGTGGGCATTAATGTAGAAGGAGGTGTACGGCGGGGTGACGTAATATCGTCTATTCTTTTATCGGCTTGCCTTGAATAAGTATTCCGTAAACCGATTGGGAACAGGATGATGTAAAGATCAATGGTGTAAACTTAAACTATCTTAGATTTACAGATGATATCGCTCTCCTTTCACAAGACCCAGAGGGGCTGCAAGGACGCATACAAGAGCTGCAAATGGCTGGCGAACCATTTGGCTTAAAAATAAACCTGAAAAAGAGTCAGGTTATGTTCAATACATTCGCTGAGGACAGAAGAATTTCAATTTTAGGAAAGGATTTGGAGATTGTGGACTACTTTATATATCTTGGGCAGAGGATTTCAATGATGAGAGATACTGCCCAGAAGGTGGAACGGCGTGTTAAGTGTAGCTAGCAGGCTCAACAAAGTGTTTAAGAGCAGACTCCTACTTTGCCTGAAAAGAAAAGTCTTCGATCGGTGCGTCCTACCCGTTATGACATACGGAAGTGAAACCTGGACACTCGCATCAATCAAAAACTTCGGGTAACACAGAAGGGAATGGAAAGCTATGTGCTTGGCACTACAAGACGAGACAGAAAGCCCTGCGCATAGATCAGAGAACAAGCGAAAGTGTGTGACATCATTGGAAGAGTAAAGCAATTGAAATTGAGATAGGCAGGACATATAGCGAAGCGATGGGATGACAGAGGGACCAAAGGAAATCCTGCAGTGGATAGCGCGTGATCGCAACTTATGATGATATATATATATATATATATATATATATATATATATATATATATATATATATATATATATATATATATATATATATATCTGCCACTCGGGTCCAATAAGTTTAACGATGTCATCAGTTTTCGGTTTCAGTTTTCTTCGCGGACGTTTTCGGTCACGTATCCACCTCAGGGTAGCCCTGGTCCATCTGTCATTCCATCGCCTCGCTTGTGGCCTGCCCATCTCCATTTGAATTGCTATACTCTTTCAATGATGTCACGCACTTTCGTTTGTTCCGCTATCCACGTGCAGGGCTTTTTGTCTCGTCTTGTAATGCCAATCATACATCTATCCATTCCACTCTGTACTACCCGAAGTTTTTGAATTGATTGCGAGGTTACTGTCGAGGTTTCACTTCCGTTTGTCATAACGGGCAGGACGCACTGATCGAAAACTTTCTTTTCAGGCAAAGTGGGAGTTTGCTCTAAAACACTATGTTGCGCTTGTCAAATGTCTGCCAGCCACAATTAACATGCCTTTCCATCTCCCGGACGTTATCTATCCCCTTGTGTTCAAATCCTATGCTGAAGATATATAAAGTGGTCGATATCAAAACTATAAGACAAATAATAGATTATTATGGAAGTGAATAAAAGCTCTAAAGGGAAGAAAAATAAGGAATAGGAGTAAGAAACAAATATAATGAATTGAAAGTTGAAACAACAGATATCCCTGATATATGGAGGGAGCACTATGAAGAAAAAGTCTGTAAAGAACAAGAGACAAATAAAGAACAAAATCAAAATGTAGAGGAAAGAGGTCTAGAAGAAAAACATAAGTATGGAAGAATTTGAGGAAGCACTTGCTAGAATAAAAAAGAGGGAAAGCCGGCGGTGCAGATGGAATTGATCTCAAAAAGATGGAATGGATGGAAGTTGAGTAGAAAAAGTGGCTTCTGAACATAATTAGCGAGATTTGAAAGGCATGAGTGATGCCAGGATATTGGTAGAGAAACCTTTTTATAGCCAGACATAAAAAAGGGGAAGAATCAGATTACAATAACTACCGATCAATTCGCCTGGCAGTGACTGATTTCAAGGTATACATTAATATATTCGAGCAGAGACTGAGAATATTTGTAGACAATAAAATTGAGAAAGAACGCGCTACCTTCAGAAAGGGACGGCAGGTTACAAAAAACATATTCATCATAAATTATTATACCATCATAGAAAGAAGCATGTAAACTGGAGACGATATGTTTATTACCTTTATTGATCCGAAAGGGGCGTTCAATTTCGTAGACAGACACATTATATCTAAATATCTAAGAGATCTTAAAATACTTATAGAATCCATTAAAAGTGCGTATAAAAAAGTAAGAGGTCAAGTTTAATTTAATGGAGAGACATATGAGGAATTTTAAATGGATAAACAGATCAAACAAGGTGATAGTTTAAGCTCTCCATTGATTAATATAGTGATGGATAAAATACTGAAAAACACAAAAGAGAGAACCAAAAATCTGAAGACAATAATAGGATATATAAATGAATCAGAAGTTAGATTGGAGGGACCGTTATGTGCGGATGGCACAGTAATCTTAGCGGACTCAAATACAAAAATACTAAAACTACTAGGCATATGGACAGACGAGATAGCAAATATGAACATGACTATCAATACTAGTATAATCAAATAGTATGTAAAGGAATATTAATAGAAATAGCCTGAACCTACGAATATTTGTGGCAAATAATATAAGGTAATGGAAATCTGGACACCGAAATTGTAAACAAATCCAAAAAGGCAAATGGACTATACCAGGGGTCTCCAAACTTCCCATCCTTAGGGCCAAATTGATTACTCCAATAAATTCCAACGGCCAAAACCATTTTAAATTTCCTGCCATTATCTATCATTTTTCTAAACTAATCGCCGAGTACGCGCCCTAAACGAGCATACGCTTAGCTAAACGAACAAACCATAAGTCGTCGTCCGGGGTCTGGTGTTCAACCGCGTACAAGGGCACGGTAAGACCGATTGTTGGTGCGAATGGCTATTGCGGACCCTACTGCCAGATCACGTTTTCTTGAGCAACAATGGGGCGTTGTACTTGATCACTCACTCATTGTCGGTGCTGTTCAAGTCTACTGCGGAAGGGCTTTCGGGATCGACGCCCATTATTATGGTTGCCACTGACCCTCATCCACCACCGACGTCGTCTGGAATGGTGTCAGATGCGACAAAATTGGGACCAGGAATTGAATAGTGTGGTCTTTTCTGACTAGTCTAGGTTCACAGTCCTGAGCTGTCATGGACGGGTACTCGCCCGACGTCGTAAGGATGAACGGGAAGAGAGGAGGTGTATTGTTGTTTGACATATGGCGCCACAACGTGGAGTAATGTTATGGGGTGCTATAAATTATGAATCATGAAGCACACTCATATACATTCGGGGAACACTTACCGCTCAATGTTACCTGACAGAGGTTGTAGACGCCGAAGGGCTACCATTCTTCGGAGGCTGCCACGAAGCATATTTCGACAGGATAATGCCCGGCCACACGTAGCACAAACTGTGCTTGACTCCTTTGCTACAAACAATATAAATAGAATGACCTCTGGCGGCGTGTACAAAAGGCATGGACTGACATCCCCCAAGCCATTATCCAGAACCTGATTCGCTCAATGCCACGCCGGCTTGGAGCAATTATTCGAACATGTGTGGTGAAACACAAGGTGCTGATTTCCAGTGCTATTTGTAGATGTTTTATGTCCTGTTTGTAGATGGTGCTGGAACAGAGCAGTAAACTGTATTCTGTGGTGGATTTCGTTCAGTTGGCTTAAGAAGTTGTTCAGAAGTTTATTGCCGTGAGGCCATATTATAAAGATATCATCTACATAGCCTTTCCAAAGTTTATCTACTGGTTGAAGGAAAAATATGAGTTCACCCACGTATGGTGAAAAGTCCTCGATCGTCAAAATTAGGTCCAGAGCTTCGTCTATAGGGATATTTGGATATAGTGAGACAATGTCCAGGCTTGCTAGTATATCTGTATCCTCTGGTTGGGAATCCTTAATTATCCTTGTCAAATATTCCGTGTTTTGAATATAGGACTCGTTAAATTTAACGCTTCGTTGCATAATGTAGATATTTTTCTAAATTTTGTGTTGGAGAGCCGAAGGCACTTAATATGGACCTTAGTGGGATTTCTGGTTTGTCTTGGGTAGACCCTAGAGTTTAGGACATTTGCTTGGTTTTTCCCTTGAAATTATTCTTCGTTCGATGTCCGGTTTCAGTTTCCATGCTTTGATTTTGCTTCTGGTTGTTTTTTCTGGATAGATTGTCGGATCCCTATTCACTGGTTTATATGTTTTGTCTAGTAAAATGTCGATCATTTTTCCCATATAGTCCTCGGTGTTCATTATGACTGTTTTCTTTTTCTGCTGGCAATATAGTGATATCCTTATGGGATTATAGGGCCAAATGAAAATGGCGATGTTGAAATGGTAAATGATAATGGCGAACGCTACCGCAATATGTTACGAAATTTTTATGGCCCCAGGCTTGTTATTTTACTAAAATTGTTGGTTTTATTTAAAAACAAAATATTTTTGATACATAGCCTTTATTTAGTCCTGAAACCGACGTGATCGTATATACAGTGTGTCGCATTTAATATGAAGACACACCTATATTTTCGCTATTTGAAGGAATACAAATTTGAAGTTTTTCACACCCATCAACCTGTATGATGGGTCAAATTTTTTAAGATACTCAACTAAAATCTGACCTTTAAACTCAGCCTACTACGAATTGACAAACAGGGTCAAATTTCGATGTTTCGAAATTCGATTTTCGATATTTCGCGTTAAAGATATTGAAAAAAAATTCGCATATTTAATTTTTGTCATTATTTTGATCTATACATAAAATGATTACAAGGTTATTTTTTAATTTGATAATTATTGTGCCATGGAAAGTAATAATTTGACACTACTGTTAAATGTCAATCAGATTAAACTTTGAGTTTATTGCGTTAAGTTTTTTGTCAGTGATTACATAATTAAAATGTCATTGACTTTAAGAAAGAAAAATCGAAATTATTCGGATGTTTGGTGATTTTACTCGTACTGCTACTACGAGTAGTAGTTCGTGCAGAGTTTTATATGAGACATCCCCAACGTGTACTCATTACTCATGGAAAAGCAGCCGATGTCAATGCTCTTTTCAATGAAACTGGCAGTGTTATTAAAATCCATCGAAACGGTTAACCTCGTCGAATACACCCTCATTCTGATGATAACGATATATTGGCGGCAAATCAAGTAAATTCATGCATGAGCTTTCGAGATTTATTGTCTCAACTGAATATTAGCAAGGATAAAATCAGATGCTAAATCAAGCCCTATAAAACGAAGTTCTTACATGTACTGAAAGTTCTTACATATCTTACATACTATTGTTATTAGGTCCAAGGAATTTTTTCAAACGACCGACATTTCCTGAAGAAGATAGATTATGTTTACTGATGAGGCTAAAACTCGGTATGTGGGTTTAAAATAATATTATGAGAACGAATTTTTCGATATCTCTAAAGCGAAGCAAAATATCGAGAATTGACCATGTTTGTGAATTTGTAGTAAGCTGAGTTTAAAGCTTAGATTTCAATTCGGTATCTTAAAAACTGTGATCCATCAATCTGTATGACTACGCAAAAATTCAAATCTGTATTCCTTCAAATAGAGAAAATATTGGGGTGTCTTCAACTCAAATGAGAGAGTATAAATAATCTTTTTCTTTAAATTATATACACAATTTAACACTAATAACGAAAATAATCATAATATTAGACCAATTCTACGTTATTCTGAATCGAATGTAAACAAAATGTTGTAAATGTAAACTAACTCCATCGGAGCAGATACCATGGAAGACAAAAATAAGAAGAGAAGCGTATGTCGTAGATTTTTTATGGAAATTATTGTTGATGAAATGCAAACAACGAAAATTATTTCTTTTAAATCATTAGGGATGTTTAAAAGGTGCTTTTAAAATATGTTTTGTTGCTCAAGAAGCATAGAAACTGTGAAAACACAAGGCGAACAAATCTCGATGGCAGATCTGGGGGAAATTTTAGTAATATTTTTGGTGGCAAATCATACCACCTTTAAATAATTCGACATAAAAAAATTTAAATGTCTAGGTTTAACCAAATCATTAGTCACGTAGGTTACATGATTAAGGCTAGCCACACACTGGCAACTATTTTAAACAACTTTTAATCACAAATAACTAAGACTCATTATTTCATGTGGTAATCGGCACATTAGTTAATATGCGGGTCACCATATGAAATAAAATATCCTTTTTTTGTGGTTAAAAATTTACATAAAATAGTTGCCAGTATGTGATTAGTCTAAATGAGGGCTCTGTACGAGGGTTGCTCATTACAATATATTGTAGAGTTTGACATTGTTAGTTGACAGTCATATATGTACTCAGAACGTTCTGTAATACGGACGCTATTTGTGTTGTTTAGTGACTATTTCATCATGAAAATTTCATCTCGGTCAAAAAATGGAATTAACTCAAGAAAATTTTAGTGCGATGATTTACTACGACTTTCGACGTGACTATGACTCATTTCGATTTTTGGCGATGAAGCACCATCTAAAACCACTATATATAACTGGTTTAGTGAATTATATCGTAACTGTCATTTGCTCATGGACGAATTTAAAGAAGGTCGTCTAAAATCGGTTGTTGTGCCAGAAATCATCGATACTGTGCGCGAACTGATAAAGCAAGATCGTCATGTGACATACGGAGACATTGAGGCATACCTGGGCATTAGTATGGCAAGTCTATACAAGATTTTACATGAACATTTAGCCGTGAAAACGATTTGTGCGCGTTGGATTCTGTATAATTTGACAATCGCTCAAAAAAAGGCTCGTGTCGATTGCTGCAAAAAATGCTCAAAAATACAATCATGGTGCGCCAAAAGTTATGTAGAAAATCTACACCGGTGACGAACCTTGGATCTATGCGTGTGGGCCTAAAAGTAAACCACAGTCGACTATATGGGTCTTTTAAAATGAGCCAAACCCAACAAAAGTTGTTCGCACAAGAAGCACTTCGAAGCAAATCGTCGCGCAAATGTTTTTTTTTGGAATAAATGAGCATGTGGCTATAGTGCCACTAGAGAATCGTAGAACGATCGATTCTGCATGGTACACAACCATTTGTTGTAGTCTTTGAAGAAATAAGAAAAAACAACCAGAGACGCAGGCTCATTCTTCACCATGACAACACGAGTTCTCATACATCGGACCGAACAACTCAATATTTGACAGGTCAAAATATCGAATTGATGGGTCATCCGCTATACAGTTCTGATTTGACACCCAATGATTTGTTTTTGTTCCCGCCCGTGAAGAATAAACTATGTAGTCAACGATTTTCGACGCTAGACAATAGTATCAAAATGCGTGTTTTGGAGATACCTCAATCGGAATGAAAAAGTGCCATAAAAATTGGTTCAAACGTATACAAAAGTGTATCGATCATCCCAGAGAATATTTTGAAAAACAAAAAAAAACCATTTTCAATGAGAAATATATGCTTTTATTTATTATTCCGGATACATAAATAGAAACCCTTGTATTAGTAATATTGAAACAAGAATATGCGCTTGTTGCTTCAATGGGCCGTTTCTGGAGGCCATTAATGGATGCGCTACGCTACTTTCTCCAGAAAAGGACTTGAAATATAATTTTCAAAAAGTTATATATCATAAAATCATCCATTTCAGGTTAAATTTTCGACATATGCTATCTACTTTTTATGATATACCAATGCTGGTTATCAATGTCGGAGAAGAAATACTACAAACCTTGAAATTAAGCCAGGTCCATTATAACCCCAGTTCAATCCATTAAATGTATTAGAAAGTGAATTTAGACAGCTGTTGACATGTGAGTGACCAGTTCCATCACTGCTAAAACCTAAAACTGCTCCATTTAAATTAAAATTTGATTCGGCACCTGCGAAGTTTTGAGGAAGCTCATCCAACGATTTTACTGTTATTGTATCCAAATCCATGTAGATTCCTCCATATTTCCAGAGAAGTAAAATCCTAAATGAAAACGAAGTATTTAATTGAACTACATAATCAATTTAGTTGTTTAGATTATATCATACAGGGTACTATTCTTTATTATTTTTTGAACACAAAGTTGCCTTAAAACATGTATCTAAAATGTAGCCATTTCCGTAGAAAGCAGTTAAGAACTTTTCAAAAAAAGTCACACATTTTCTTAAAATTGGCAGCGTAGCTAATTATTATTATTTCGATTGTTGTGTTTATTTCTATTCAAGGAATTCAGTTTTTGTTGCATTGGCCTGTTAACGTTTTATTTGAAAATATAATGTAATAGTTTTATAGCCGTTTATTTCATACATTTCAGCACAAATTTAGTTTTTTTTTGTTACAAAAAAAGACACATTAAAAAACCTACACATTATTGTCGTTAAATTTAAAATTAGTAGCACTAATTTTAGAACGTCTTAAACGATGCACGTCACATTAAGAAACACTGAATTAATTGTTTTATTAAATTAACTATACCAAGTGTCCACCATCCGATTTCTGATTAAAGAAACTTCGTCGATTGATAAAATATAATAATATATAATAAAAAATTTTGATTCCTTTAGTTTTGGTCAATAAACCATTCACAATATTTTTGTCCCGTGTTCATTTTGTACATGATAAGGGTAGTGTCCACGCCAATGTCCAAGCCAGAGCGGGAGAAAATTCAACCCCGAAAACTGACGAGACGAGCCGAGGGAGACCGACGGAAAAACAATAAAGATAAATAGATTCCTTAAAATTACATTATTATATCTTGCGAATATTGGTTAATAAAAGTGTCAAAAATTAAAATCAGCAGTATCAGTCTACTACACGAACAGGTAGAGTAATTGCAGTTTTGTAACTTGTTATGCAACATTTCCAGTACTTCTGGTAGAATGCTCTTTAACAAAATGAAAAATTTATTCTAGGATTTCAGGACTGATTTCCAGTCCGCCCAAATATTTAAAAGTCTTTGAGACACTGGGACAAATATTTATCGAGTTGGAGCGGTCTTTCTGGGTATCGTTGACCGTAAATATGCCTAGCTCTTTCGGAATTTTCAGTAATCGTAATCTCCTTCGGCTTCTCAGTAAATACGAAGCTTATCGTAATATTCGCATTAAGAATATATTTTTGGTTTTAAATGGAACTTAAATGCACGTACTGACCTATGCTTAATTATTTTGTTATAGTATTACAATGTTATTTTTGTTATAATGTTCAAATAATATTATTTTCGATGTTGCCGCTGATACTGGCGTAATATGACGTGATTCTTAATTAAAAAAAAAATGTTTTAACAAGATTGATTGGTTTATTGGTATTTTATTCGTTAAGTAATAACCAATTAATATTTGCCAAATATTATTTTATACATATTTGTTTAAAATGTTCATTCTTATCACAGCTTTTCGATTGGTGATTTAGAAACTTTGCAATTTTTTGGCGGAAATTCATAGACTTTTAACCCTTGCTATAAAGACCTTTTTTCTTCAGAATGGCGTGAAGAATCGTTAGTTAAATATACGGAAGTACTCTTATCCCTTATAGCTTATACCTGTTCAATTATTAAATTATGCAAGAGTTGGATCTCTTCAAATTATGGAAACAATGTTGTCAAGGAAGACATTAATGTATGTATCAGCAATCATCAGATGTGTATGGGTGATTTATCTTTGTTATTCCTACGGTCGAGACTTCCCGGCCTAGCAAAGAAAACACAAAATTCTCGAGACCTTTAAAAAAATAATAAACGTATCATTATAAATCCACGTTACATCTACTATTATAAAACGAGGAAGAAACCCAGCAGAAAAGTGTATAAATAAGTCTAAATACACTTGAGATGTGTTCAATCGAATGCGTCTTTGGTCGACTTTGGCTAACAAACGCGACACCTGTCAAGAACTGAGCTTTTTCATACCTAAAAATTTTGTGAAAATTATACAACTCACGCTCTATCGAGATACTGACGACGTTAGCAGGTTGTGCACGGTCAAATCATTTTGTCTGTTATACACGGTGTATCTGGATAGTAATGTATTTTTTTGTGCTGGTACTTAAAGTGGCAACAGAGCGTTCCAACCTGTTGGATTAGGTGGGGGAGATTCTTAGCTCTAAAGCGATATCTTCGCCAGTCTGCTCCGAGCAGTTGAACATTCCCAAAACAATTGTACACGAACTGGTGACCGATAAATTGCACATCAGAAAGGTGTGTGCCAAGGTGTTCCCAAGCTTTTGAGGGACGATCAGAAGATTCACTGGGTGACTATCGCAACTGAACTTCTCAAAAGCGTGGAAATTGAACCTTCTTTCTTGGACAATGTCATTACCGGGGATGAAACATGGTGTTTCGAGTATGACCCAGAAACAAAACGTCAAAGCTGGGAGTGGAACACCTCGGTATCGCCAAAACCGAAAAAAGCAAGAATAAGCAAGTCGAAAGTGAAAACAATGTTGATTACCTTTTTCGACGCCAAAGGTCCATTACCTGGGAACTCCACCATAACAACGTTCCAAGCCACACCGCTCTGCGTGTCGGTGAGTACTTGGCGAAGCACAACTTGACAACGATGTCACAACCCTCTTTTCTCTTCTCGAGGCTTAAGACCTGAAAGGGATCCGTTTTGGATCGATAGAAGTCGTCCAAGGTGCCGTGACGAGAGCCCCTGCCGAGGTCACAGTTGAAGCCTTCCAGGACGCGTACAGTGCGAGGCACTACTTTAAAGGATAGCCTCAAACAAGCAACTAAACGTACGTATCTGATACTTCACAATATGTCATCTAACAAATCATGCATAATTAATTGGTCATGTTTCCAGTAACCCGGTGTCAGATCGAGAATCTTAGAACGACCATAGTGATAATGTAAATCAGATAAATGTTCTTGATGGGTTTTTTAAAATGGAAAAATGTGGATATCAAACAGATTTCTTCTTAGCGTGTCGCCTTCAAACGAAGGTTGGTGACCATCATAATTACTTTTATCCTGTTCACAGCTCATCTAAATAACTGGTTTAATATACAGTTGAACCATTCTCTCACATTTTGCAGCTTTGACATTCTTGGTCTTCCCATGCTTCTTTCTCCCTCTATCTTTCCCTTCATAATCATTCTCAATAGTTTGTAACCTGTTGTCCTTTCATTACGAGCATGTGTTAGGTATTTCAATTTGCGTGTCTTTATGATTGTTATTAGTACTTTTTGGGTGGATATTTTACATCGGATATCTTTATCAGTGCATTTCTCTACACAAGAAATTCGTAATATTCTTCTGAATATCCACATTTCAAAAGCTTAGGCTCTTTTGATCATTTATTTATTAAGGGTCGAAGCTTCTATAGCATAAAGCAGAATCGAGTATGGTATATGCAGCAGCGAATCATTCGGATTTTCAATTCATTTTCTATTTTTCTATAGCAGAAGAAAAAATTATCTTGTAGAATGTGTTGCGAGCTGTTTCTATCCTTGCTTTTATTTCTTCTGTGTTTTCATTCATTTATTTCATATTGTATCTACCGACTCGCTCAATATTACTGTTGTTTATTCTTAAATGCGTGTTGTTATTGAGTGATTTTGTCAAATACAGGTGTTTTGTTTTCTTTAGGTTCATATTCAATTTTTAGAGTTTGCTGATTTCTATTATTTTTTCTGCCATTCTTTGTAGGTCTTAGATATTTTCCGTCAATATGACTGTGTGAAGGATCTCCATTTACTACCACGCCGGATATTTCTCGTCAAACTGATTCCTGAATGATAACCTCTGAATACATAATAAAAGTGTCGGTGACAGAATTGATTACTTACACTTATTTCATGTGTATGTATTTTATATATTCTCCTTCTACATATACTCTAGTTGTTTGATTATTTTATAAGGTTCCTATTATTCTGAAATTGAGCTTAATTATTTTTTTCCCTTAGTAGCCTTATCTGTTTGTCATGTCTTACTAAAAAGCACGTATGAATTTGATTGAACCACTATATAAAAGCTAAAGACGGTATCCCGAGGCCATTTCTAAACCCAAACTGTGTGTTGTTCAGCTCCTTCTTCCAAACGTCAATAAATTCGAGTATGTACTATTTTTAGGATGGTTTTAATAATTGGCTCATTAAATAGATAGATCGGTGTTCTTCACACTTTTTTACGTTTGATTTCTTAAGAATTCTTATAAAAATTAAAGTCCACCATTCGATGTTATAACAGCTGTAGCTGTATAATTTGTAATTGGTTTTCTTCCAAAAATTTTACTAACTCTGTTGGTATTGCATCTGGTTCAGGTGTTTTATTACTTTCCATATTCTTAAGTGCATATTTGACCTATTCTATTGTTATGTCTTGTTTGTTTTCTTCGTTTATTATCAAAAAGTTGTTGAATATATTCTGTCTATCTTTGAAGCTTCTTTTCGATGTCTAATATCAATTCTCCATCTTTATTCTCTAGTATACTGTATAGCATTTGTCTCGTAATACCTGTTATTTCTTTAACTTTTTTATATTTCATATTAAGGCTGTCGTATATTTCCTCCAACCCGCACACTTTTCTTTTGGTTTTACAATTTTTCTTTCAATTAACTTCTGGATTCGCTTGTACTTATTTGGGCTGCTCATCTTCACTGTTCTTGTTTCATCTTCACTTTCGTGATTTCTAATAATTTCTTATTTGAATTGATTATTGTGTTTTTAATGATGTTATGGCTGATTTCAGGTTAGTGTTGATTTCCTGACTTGTTCTCTTATTTCACTTTATCAATGTTTAGTTTTCCACTTATATGTCTTCTTTCTTTTGTCTTTTTAAGTCTCAATTTAAACTTCGCTACTACTGGGTTATGATTGGACCTTATGCTTGCCCCTGGATAGGTTTATGTGGATAAAATACTGTTACGATATCTTTTCTTTATCATTATGTAGTTGGTTTGATTTCACATTATGTCTTGAGGAGATTTCCATGAATATAATCTTCTTTCAAGATGCTTAAAAAGTGTATTTGCAACTTCCATTTCGTTTTCTTGTGAAAACTGTATTATTATATTCTCCTTTTTGTTTCTAACTCCCAAACCTTACACCAAATATTTAATTTTGTCAAACAAAGAGAAAATATTTAATTAACATTAAAGAAAATTAATAAGCAAAATGTTCTAAAAACCTAATTTTTTCTATAAAACTGGTATTTATCAGAATATCGCTACAGCTATAATTTGCAGAATTACATATTTAACTCAATCAATTGATTTTTGGAGAAAAAATCATTATAATTTTTGATCGTCCCTGAAAATAATTTTTTGGAATAATTAGCTCATTTTTCAGTGGTAGTGTTGTGACTGTTGAATATTTTGCTAATAATGTTGTACGAAAATGTAAAGCTAAATATTCATCTTTAAATAATTTGGTAATTTCGTAATATGTAACTGGGCCTACAACTTAACCTGGATTGCAAACTACACTCGTTAGCTCTGGATTAACTTTGGTCAGCAGACCTCACGGATTATCAATACTAGGTTTGTGTAATTTTTAGTTTTGTTGAAAATCTACCGACTGGCAAGTGATTAATATAGAAAGCCTCCTAAAAGGAATTCAGTTTTACCCCGCCCCGAACTGGTGTGATTGAGAATTTTCTTTATTGGATTTTACGCTCTTGTCTGTTGAGATGCAGTACATAGGCCTGATATTTGAGTACACATTACGATTTTGGTTTTAAATAAAATTTACATATACACATTGAAATAATTTTTGTAGCCCTTTGTCGTGGGGATCATCTTTATTAGTCAATGCGACGGTGCCACGTTCATTTTTTGGATGATGTATGACTGATATGACGCAACTTTAAGCAAAAGCGATGACGGGCGAAAATATTGGTTTTAAATCGTTTGTTAAAGCTCCTGGTGATAATTTTGTAAGTTGCATGCATGATCCACTCAGAGGCCCCTACAGCTAAAAAATAGCGTCGTAATTAACCGATATGCTTCAGGATGAGAGCAAAATTATAAATTTTATTAAAAGCCGTGTCCTTAACAGCCGTTTATTTTGAAATTTCTGTAAAGACATGGACTTAGAATACAACAGGGAGAAGTTTAAACAGATTATTGTTGTTAAAAGGCAAAATTATCATATTTTTAATCGAACATAAATCTGATTTTGATGCTCTTTTTCAAAATGACTTGTGACTTTCAAAGTTAATCCATTTGTCAAATATTTTCGAGAAACTAAACGATCTCAACTAGTCTCGTCAATGAAAGAGAAGCTATATATTTACTTCTAATAATATTGAGCATTTTATTAAAAAAATCATTATTATCATGATGATGGAAGGATAGGATGAAAAACGAATAATTTTCTTATTCATTATTCATTATTTGTTATTCGTTCCCATTACTTTATTCTTTATTTGATTCATTGGTTATTAATTTTCCACGTTAATTAATAGATGTTTCGGTTAATGACGTCGATTTTGCTAAGAGATGGCGTTACTAATACATTTGTTGGTATAGACCAGGGGTCGCCAACCCGTCGATCGCGAGCTACTGGTAGCTCAGATGGACAATTTCGGTAGCTCACGTTTAGATAGCTCTCTCTATTTGAATATTATTAAAGTAGCTCAACATATTGAAAAGGTTGGCGACCCCTGGTATAGACTAAAGACATCTATGACATTTTGGAGGGTAAACATACGTCAATCAGAGCCAGTTCGTTATTAATTGTCATTGTGCAAAAAACGTAGTTTTTCATAGCTTTGAATATGTTTCATAGGAAGTTTAATAATTTTCTTTCATTTGAAGAAAACGGCTGTTGAAAGTTATCGATTGTTAATTAAAGCTTATGATGAACATACTCTAAACTAAAAAACTTGTGAACGATGGCTTAAACGCGTTAAAAGTGGTAATTTTGATATAAAAGATAGTACAGGACAGCCGAAAAAGTTTAAAGATGCAGATTTGTAAGCATTATTGGTCTGACGACTCAACTCATAAATTTCAAACAATTGGCAAAAGCATTGAATGTTGCCCAATCATTTTACGAACGTCTATACGCATTAGTAAAGATCCAGATGGAAGGTAAATGGGTTCCATATGAATTGAAGGAAAGATACATAGCGAATCGAAAAACTACTATGAAATTATGCTTGCCAGACAGAAAAGAAAAGCATCGAGTTGTGACAGGTGATGAAAAGTGGATCTATTTTGATACCCCAAAGTGCAAAAAATATGGGTAGACGCAGGTCAGCCTTCAACATCACAACCTATACATATGGAAAGTATACATGGAAAGAAGGCTTTGCTGTGTATTTGGTGGGATAGTATGGGAACTGTGTATTATGAACTACTGAAACCTGGTGAAACGATTATTGGCGATAGATATCGACAGTAATTGATAAAAATGAATCGAGCACTGAAGGAAAAACGACCAGAATACGCCGAAAGACACGATAAAGTCATTTTTCAACATGACAATGTTCGGCCCCATGTTGCAAAATGTGTACAAAACTATTTGAAAAACGTTAAAGGCGACGTCCTACCACACCCGCCGTATTCACTGGACTTAACCTCTTCGGACTACCACTTATTTCGATTGATGCTGCACGGATTTTCAGAACAACACTTACATTCTTATAAAGAAGTGTAAATTTGGTTTAATGAATGGTTGGTATCAAAAAACCAAAAGCTCTTTTGGCGTGGAATCCATTCTTTGACAGAATGATGGGAAAAAGTAATAGTTAACGATGGCCAATACCTTGACTATTAAGGAAATATATTTTATTTTGGAAGTAAACGTTAAAATTTGGCGAAAATATTGACATTATTAATTAATCGACATCTTAAACACCTATTATTTAATTGTTATTTGAAACCTATTTCGAATCATTTTACAAAATCATTAAAATTTTGTACGATGAACAGATAAAGATGATTAATATTTCCATATACTGCTTAGAAAATTAGCCTACCAATTACCAACAAAAA
Organism: Cosmopolites sordidus; assembly: GCA_031761425.1. Lineage (NCBI taxonomy): Eukaryota > Metazoa > Arthropoda > Insecta > Coleoptera > Curculionidae > Cosmopolites > Cosmopolites sordidus. The sequence continues at coordinate 20,966 of JARFXV010001674.1, forward strand.
CTGCCAAAAAGCCAAACATTTTAAAAGATATAATTTTTTTTTGTGAAAAGTTCCAGTTTAGTTTTAAGTTTTTTTTCTTCAATATACCAAAACGGTTTAATCTTTTTTCATATTTTACATACAAAATTTCTATCTGAGTTTTTCAATTTATTATTTTTTTGGACTGCTTATTAAATTTTTTAGACAAAAAAGTTTTTTAAATCCGGTTTTTTTAATTAGTTAAAAAAATATTGATTCTCCAACATACATTTGGCAAAATGACTATTAAAGGAATTTGAATCTATCAAAGGAACTACTTTCTTGTTCTGCGATAAACTTAATAGAATTCATAAAAAAGTTAAAAACACGTATATACAGGAACGTGAGGTCTCGGTGTATGTTTCCGAGTGTAGCGCATATTTTGAAGTTCTGAAGGAGTTACTTCAGTTAAATGGTTTCAATAGCAAGATTGTTTCAGATTACATCTCCCTAACGAGATAATGTATGAAGTAAAATTGTTTTCAGCTTAATAATAGGTTTTACGAACAAGAAGGAACGTCAATGTTTCGCAATCCTTTGTCACAGTTCTTAGCTGTTATTGATAAGCAAAATTGAGACAGAGGACAAGGATGAATTCAGTTACTTTCCGAAGGTGTGACTAATATATTTGGATGATGTTTTTCTATAATTGTTCTGGATTTCATACGTGAATGTTATGGTTTCGGATTTACCATTTAAGTTGTTAACAAAATCTGTTAATTTTTTATTTTTTAAATCGAAAACCAACTGAATACCTCATTTCCTAAGAAGGATAACAGATGATTGTCCATTGCCGTTCTTTCTTGTTGTTCGTAAAACCTGTTATTAAGCTAAAAACAATGTTATTTCATACATAATCTCTTTAGGAAGATACATTCTGAAACAATCTTGTTATCAAAACTATTTATCTCGAGTAACTCTTTTAGTTATTTCAAGGTATGCGAAATTGGTACATTTAAATATAATGATGATACGTTAAAGGAAACCAAGACCTGACCTTCTAAATCAATGAACAGAAAGGTAGTTGGTTTGGTAGATGTTAAAATTTCTTTGTTGTATGTTGGGGAATCAATGGCTCATACAATTGGTCCCATTGATTTTCCTAGTTTATGAATTGTTAGTAAAGCATATAATTTTGGCACTTTTGGATTTGAAATTTGTAGTTTGTTTTTCAGATAAAGATAAATAAGGTTATTACAAGATTTCAATATACATTTGACTTCATTAACCATTTTTGACAATGGAGTCCTACATGACTTTTTCAATTCCTAATGAAAACTTAATTTTATTGATAATTTTAAATGGCAAATTCGAAACCATAGCGAACACGTACGAATTCGATAAAGATGACAGATTACCATTTTTGGATGTTTTAGTAAGGAGGAATAATAAAAATAAGTAATAGTTTTACTACCACTTCGAGATCCTAATTCGATTTGAAGGATAACTTCCATAATAAGATGGCTAGTTTAATTTTTATAGTAGATAGATTAATCAATTTTCCTTTAAACCAAGATAATTATAACAATGAATTAAAATTAATTAGGGAGGTATCGAAAGTGAATGGTTATAATAAGAATATTGTATATAGATTAATTAGAAAACATAAGATTAGACAATTATTAAAAGAATCTTCCACTTTTTAAAAGGAGCATTACACAAATAAATTCATGGTAGTACCGTTCGATGCCTAATTAACTAACTTGAGGCTTTATGATTTTGAAAAAAATGGACATTAGTAATAGTGAAAAAAGTAGTCTCCAAACCATGTAAAAAATTAAGACAAGCCCTGGCCAATACAAATGATAAAGTAGATCAACATGAAATTTTGGTTTTTGAAATTAGTTGTCAATATTGTGATCGAAGGAATATTGGACAAACTAAAAGATCGATATCAACACGATTCCAAATAAAGAACATATTGTCTAAATTAGATATGGGAGAAATGAAAAATGTTGCCCAACATGCACTCGAACATGATCATAATATAGATATCAATAATTTCAGACTTGTAAAAAGAGTTTACTAGGAGAGTTTAATAGGAGGGCTTTGGATCCACATGAAAGTATCCAAATAGAACAAAGTAAGAAAACCGTGAACCTAGATAAAAGATCTTTTTCATTCAGTTAACTTTTTCAATTATTAATGTAATCTTTAGCTGACTTCACGATTCATGGTTATTACATATGGTTATCACATAAATAAAACATAGTTTGATTTTTAAACTAGATTAAATTATTTCATGATGATGATGACATGGTTAGCGAAGCGTGTGTCGAGAAGTTTAAATAAGTGATGTGGTGTTTAGTGGTAAATCTCTTCGAGTTTAGTGTTTCACACCGAAGGTAAAAGAATTGATTTAATTTATGAGGTTCAACTGTTTATTTAATTGACCTATGGACAAGGTTATTTAAATTTTTTAATGTTCAACATTTTATTAAAAATTTCATTACTTTGTTTTCCAATTTCAATGTTTAAAAAAATTATTCGAAATTTTATTCTAAAGATCGAATAAAATAAGTTTTAAATAACGAATAAATTATTCTTATTCTATTATTAAAATTTAATTCGTTATTCGCAAATAACAAATAGATTTCATTTATTCGAAATTATTATTCGTTATTCGAAATACATTTTTCAGAATACTGCTTATAATGTTAGGTAAGAAAAGTACACCTGTACACTGTGTTAAGAACTTACGTTTAAAAAATGGAAGTACCAAGCAAAATTACACGAATATAATTGCAAACCTAATGCAACTTATGTTTAAAGAACGTACCTTAAAATATCACTGGTGTGTGATACTGGATATTCTGATTTTAGAAGTCCATCTACCCATAATTTTTTTACAGGGGTATCTTCAATAAATTTTTTCATATCTATGTGTAAAAATTTAATATTTTTGTAATGTTTTATTTGACTTATAATTTCGTCCAATTCTGTATGATCATTTTGTATTGTACCTAAAAAATATCCAATTACAGTAAGTAAATGAAACACATTTAATGAGTAAGATATATACAGGGTGCGGTACGACAAAAAAATCGGTAACTAAAAGAAATACTTTATTTATAAAATTGAAATATACCACCTTACAGAAGAAACATATTTTATTATATGAAGATAACTTCTGAAACAAATAACAATGGCGAGAGGTTATGCAACATATCGTGATTTCTTTCCAGTTAGTATAAGATTTAAACACAAAAAGATATATAATGTAATCAATGATATCAAGAAATGATATCATGATATCAAGAAATGATATCATGATATCAAGAAATGACGATGGAAAGCAGGTTGATTGTTTATTGATGCAAAAAAGACCACGATGCAATTTACGATACAAGATCATGCCGAGGGGCTAAGTTCGATTTAGATCATTTTATGGTTATGGAAAACCCGATGAATGGGATGAACGGGAAGAATGGGGAGATAAATACAAATTCAAGAAAAAATAAGTTAACTGGATAACGAACAATGGTTCAATAAATAATACGAAAATATACGTGGATACAAAAAAGGAAGCAAGGACTACGTGCAAGGACTATCTACTAAAGATATCAGAAAAATGAACATAAAGTTGCGAAAAAGAAAAAAAATGAATGAAAAAAATAAATTGTATTGAAGATGAAAGCAAGAAGTTAAATATGAGTGCAATTTTCAAATATATAAATAAGGGTAAAGAAGAAGAAAAAAACATTTCAAAGAAATGTACGTTAAAAAAATAACAGCGAGAAAATGACGAAAGAATTAGAAGAGGAAGATACAGAATATGAGAATTCAAAAGTGTGGAGATATCGCTCAAGCAATTAAAAAACATAAATAAAAAAACTGCGGGATGTGATGAAATGGGCGTGTGTGTAGGCATGTGTGTGCGCGTGTGTGTGCGCGTGTGTCCGCGCGTTTGTATGCGTAAGTGTGTGCAGATTCACTTTGATTTGGTTCAGGAGCGGTGATTTTGATCTGGAAGACTGGCATCGCTCTAGCCATCCTCCAAGTTCTGATGTCGAGGAAATGAAGGCCATAATAGTCGAAGATCTATACACCACTATCGGTGAGACAGCAGATAAGATAAATATTAGCAAATTGATTGTTTTTGTCCATCTAAAAAAAAAGGGTATGCCTGCCGATACGATGTGTGCGTCCCTCACGAACTTAGTGAGTGAAATCTTCTGAACCGAATTTCTTCTTGCGATCTTTTGATAAAAACATCTGAGAGTTCATTTTTGAAGAGGATGATAACTGATGATGAATAATGGGTTGTGTACAAGAACGCACAATGAAAAAACCATGAGGGTTGCCAAAGTCAAGAGCTTTAAATATGGCAAAAAAAGCCCCTTAATCTGATGAAAATTATGCATTATTATTAATCATTATTATAAATTACTATATTATTATTATGATTATTAATGATTATTAATGAGGGATTGGAAGGGACCATACACTTCTTCTATGCAACCAAACCATCCACACCGACCTCTGCATTTCACAATTAGATATGTTGAAGGCAGCAATTGAAGAAAATGTTAGTGCTTGTTCTAACGCTTTGTTACTACTTGTTCTAGAATCTTCCTGATCAGATCCTGATTCTAATCTGATCTTCCCTTTCTTTCAAGGCTCATATCTCCCTCCCAAATCAATTTGAACTACAGCTTTGCGGATTGATATGACACATTTTCCTTCTACTTCGCAAATCTCATGAGCGGCATCAGTCGCTTTGAAGCCTTTTTTAAAATAATGTTTTAAAGTCGCCCTAATTTTGCGACTTATTTCACTTATTTTAAAGTAACGTAACGTGAACGTAACATTCGTGTTAAATTCCATGGACTATATATTTTGTTGTGAAATTACTTTAATACCGAAGAAAAAATGTTTCTTTGTCGGGGTAAAGGGTTGAAATCAAATTTAAGCTCTCAGGAGTGAAGTATAATCCTTTATTAATAAACAAAGAAAAAATAACAAATACTTTTGTTACACTCCAGTAATTAATCTAATGCAAAGGTTTGGGTTAATTTTTGATAATCTGTAGAAAATTCCCGATATTTCAATAATTTATTCTTGTTAATTAATTTCTACGACGAAAAAACACTTATTCAAGTAGGACTTGAATAACAGAAAATACATTGGAAAGTTTTTTTACACAACTGTTCTTATTTAACATTAATAAAGACAAATAATTATTAATACCTGCCGAAAGAAATAAGAAGTAAATCATTCTGTTTGGATTCATCCGGGCTGCACTTTCGATTGCACATGCTTGTCTTGGTTTAATTATGATTTTTCCATGATCATATGAACTACAGGAGGTTTCCACAAAAAATATGGATTTATTCTTTTCCACATTTTCACCTTGAAAAGAGAAAGGTCAGTTTTTATAGTTCAGCTATCATACCTGTTTAAATGATCTATGACTAAATTTATAAAATTATCTAAAAACAACGATTATCAACTGTTATTATTACGCACGATAAAGTTGATTATCGCTTATTGAATTGTTGTGTTATTCGTTTTGTATCTGTCGACGATATTAATAAAGGTATCGATCAGTTTACTAACTTCTTAATATTACTTTAAAAAAAAAATTGAATTTGATAACTCTCAGAATACACATAGAGTATGTATATACTCAAAAGCAATGGTCGCAAACACGCAGAATGAGATAATTGATAGTATGTTTGTTCACTAGTACTTTATAGAAAAATTTCATACAAAATAAATAAACAAAATGAAAAACAAATATCAAATAAATAAATAATTGAATAAATCGTACTTGAGAACAAATTCTACAATATTTAAAATGAAAACCTTAAATAAACTAAAAGTATAATCTCCTTTAAGAATTAGCGATCACATTATTACAAGAGTTATTCGAACTGTGATAGAACGCTAATAATCTTAATCTTATCTTGATACCCTAAATTTAGTCTGATAATCCATTTGATGGCGCCACATGAGTCACAAGGAAACGGGGGTTGAATTATTTGTTTATATATGTTCGTGTGTAGTTTATATTTTATAGTACATACGAAATAACCGCCTATTCATATTTGTACTAAGCAACTAACGCTTTTGGTACTGAGGGAATCAAATGAAAATGTTTACTGTTCCGTAAATCAACTTGAACACTTTTGCTAGTGAGGGGTATTAAAACTGAAATATAGGATTAATGTTCCATAAAGCTACTTGAACCGTTGAACCGAAAAATTACATATATCTTAAATGAGATTGGATATTGGATGTCTTTCTTATTTTAAAGATTTCCAGGCAGGAAAGTATATTAATAGATTTTGGATATATAACACATCGGTCAATAAGTTCCCGGTCTGACAAATAAAACACACTTTGCAATCTTCAATATATTCTTCCTTAAAGAGCAATACAATGAACATTTGTTCGAACAATGTTTGTAATGTAACAATGTAACAATTCGAACATTTATACACCTTTTTTATAGAACGATTTATCTTTTCCTTCAAGCGAAACTCAACACAACTCAGAAACTAGTAGACAGAGTGTCATGAAAATTTAACACGTGACGTTTGTAGATTGGCACAATCGACCACTGGTAAGGATTTTTCGTAGGCGGCGCCATCTATATGTCAGACTGGGGATTTATTGACCGATGTGTTAGAGAGATGGAATGATTGAACACAACTTAACGACCTTTTGATAGTTCAAAGATACGAACTAAGACTTATGTGTAAATTTCCATTATGTTAAAAAATATAATGAAAATTGCTTCGGTACACAGTGCCTTATTGAGATACAAAAATACAATGTTAACATTTTTAGTAAAACATTATCACATATATAATTAGCCCTAAAAAGGAAATTAACCTAATAACGCTATAAATTATATTAATGGACAATTCCAAGTTTAATTTCTAGACGCCCAATAGAAATTCAATAAAGCCATTTCAGTTTATCTGGTAAATGACCAGGTAAACTGCTAAACTGCTTTTCTACTAAATAGATTACCCAAATTTTGTCGTTTTATTAATTTTTAAGCTCTCTGTGGGATTTAGCTTTTTAGATTTATTTACTTGATGTAGAATAATAGAATTTTAATTAAAAGTAACTTACTTAACTTGTGGTAACTAATTAAACAGTTTTTCTCCTTTGTAGCATATATGAGGGTTTCTATTTATGTATACGGATTAATAAACAAAAACAAATATTTATCATTGAAAATTATATTATTGTTTTTCAAGCTATTCTCCGCGATGATCGATTAACTTTTGATTACGGTTAAAACAATTTTCATAGCACTTTTTCTATTCTGACTGAGGTATCTCCAAAACATGCATTTTGAACGCATCAACCGCTTCTTCTGACGTAGAAAATTGCTGACCCCGTAGTGTATTCTTCACGGACGGGAACAAAAAGAAATCATTGTGAAAATCATTTTTGAAATCAAATTAAGACCGTGCAGCGGATGACCTATTAATTCGAAGGTTTGACCGGTCAAATCTCTCACGTTGTCATGGTGAAAAATGATCCTGTGTCGCTGGTTGTTTTTTCTTAATTTTTTAATTAAATTCTTCGTACATTTCTGCCAAGCAAATGGTTGTGTAACATTCAGAATTGGCCGTTCTATGATTCTCTAGTGACATTGTAGCCTTGTGCCCATTTATCCCAAAAAAACAGGCGAAAATTTGCTTCGAAGTGCTTCTTGCGCGAACAACTTTTGTTGGGTTTGGCTCATTTTGAAAGATCCATATAGCCGACTGCTGTTTACTTTCGGGCTCATACGCATAGATTCAAGATTCGTCACCTGTGTCGATGTTATTGACGGCTTTTGACGCACCACGATTATATTTTTTAAATATTTGTTTGCACCAATCGACACGAGCCTCTTTTTGAGCGATTGTCAATTTATGTGTAATCCAATGCGCATAAATATTTTTCACGGCTAAATGTTCATGTAAAATCTTGTGTATGCTTGTCATACTAATATATAATCATAATACTAATATACTGTCATAATAATCCACGTCGAAAGTCGTAGTAAATCATCGCATCGAAAATGCTCAAGAGAGTTAATTCAAGTCACTAAATAACACAAATAGCTTCTGTATGACAAAACGTTCTGAGTAGGTATACAGTCAACAATGTCAAACTTTACGATGTATATGTCAGATGGCACTTAGCAACACCATTGTTGCCAATTCCGTATACATATTTCAACGATCTTACGAGTAGAGGATGATCATCAGAGCCTCCTGTATCCTGATAACAAAAATAACAATTTTTTACGAATATTGTAACATTTCACCTGACGAGGGTAAGAACCTCCAAAATTTAAAATGATGGTAAGCTCAAGGACTGTTTGCTACTTAGTTGTAGCAAACATGTAGCATCATTCGAATTATTATTTTTTATTTATTTTTTCAGCACACGTATCAAATATTGTCTGAATGATTGCGGCGTGTTTATATATTTTTTTCTTTATTTGTTTTTTTTTAAATTAATTTTAATTAATTAATTAATTAATTAATTAATTAATTAATTAATTAATTAATTTATTATTAATTAATTCAAATTTATACAATTGTCAATGTAAGTATCATTGACATACACAAAAAATATATTTACTTTATCTTTTCATAATTTATAGAAATTAATATACTCTATTTTTAGGTTCGTTTTGAAAACGGGAGGAGAATACTTCCCGAAACGTTAACGTTAAAAGTTTGTATTTTTTTAGAACATTTTTATATTTTTAAAATTTTGTTCGTTAGGCAAATTTATTACAAAAAAGAATCACTAAGAAATTTGTCTCCGTTTGTTTTTTTGTTTTTAGCCAGTGATTCTTTATTTACATAAGAACAGATATTTTGATATTTTTTGAGTTTTAGATCGTGGCGAAAAACCCAAATAAAGAAAAAAATACGTATCAAATATGACAAACTCACAGGGCCTCCAAAATATAGGGTGGCGCAGAGGAAACGTATGTATTTCATCTAAGCATAACACTGTTTATTTTCAAGATAATTTTTTTGTAATTACAGCTAAATGAAGTAATAATAGTGCACTTTAAAATTAATGGTGGAAAATGCTGTCAGTAAAGTGTCGATCTTCTTCGAGGTCACATATCTGCAATCCGTCTTGAAAGTTGTGCATCACTTTCAAAATAATTTCTTCTGGTACTCTTGCGATTTCTTGATGAATAGCAACTTTCAATTTCTGTATCGTGTGTGGTTTGTTGTAGCATGCAGAAAGTAGCATGCAGACAAGTCTGGAAAGCGCCGGTGCCAAGAAACATCGCCAAAACGGGAGATCATATGTTGAGGAAACCCTTGTCGAATACATTCCATTGTTGCTCTTGGCGAGTGAGTTATGGCACCGTCTTGTTGGAACCACAGTTCTCCCATGTTTACTTGTCGTGGTTGAAGTTGTAACAGAAAATTTTGTCAACAAAACATATGAACATAATGTACCAAAGTCACTGTTACTATTCTTTCCCCCCTTCAAAAAAGTAAGGACCAACGATCCCTAAATTGAAAATTCTGCATCACATTGTCACTTTTTTACTATGGAGAGATCTTTGGTGCAGCTCTTGTGGGTTCTCTGCCGCCCAGTACCTACATTTTTGCTTACTTACATATCCATTTAAATGAAAATGTGTTTCGTCACTCATCATTATCACGACATTAGGGTCATTTAGTCAGTGTAGATTGAACATTATTTTGAGGGAATTAAATTTCAAGTCGTCATGCAGAATGCGTTGTAGCGATCTGACAAACCTACGATCGACGGGATATACCTACAGAAACTTGGCGCTAGTGGAACGCTGAAGACTAGCAAGAACAGCCTTTCTCACTGCTTTAACATTGTTTGGCATCCGAATGGCACGGGAAAGGCCAAGTGGTTTCCTGTGCATGACAGATCCAGTAGTTCGAAATGTTTCAACCCATCAGAGTATCGTGTTTTGATCTGGAATTGGCCCTCGGTGTTCAACGTTGAACTGTCGACGGAAAAGACGTTGCTCGGTAACTACAGAATCACTGTTTCTAAAAAACTGCTCGACGATAAACACATGATGCTCCAAAGTCCACGGTGCCATGATTAAAACTGCATTACTTGAGCTGTCCGTTAGTGGCGCGGCGAGGTCTTCACCCCTCTCTTTGTAAAGTACTAGCCGTTCAAAAAACATGCGTTTCCTCTGCGTCAGCCTGTACTAAACTGTACCTAGCGCGACTAAAAACTCTGCATAATAATATGAATGTATATTTTCGGTGGTACCAATCTGTTTCAATCTATAGACATCATATGACACAGCGGCTAACTCTTTCCATAGTTCATCCATATGTTCATCCCAGTAAAGTCTGAAAAAGTAAGACTGTTAATGGTACTATTGCCGTACAAAATGTATATTTATGGTTGTAAATAAAGACTTTTAAGTTGATGGTATTTGGTTTTATTTTTTTCACTATTAATCACTAGGTCAAGATTGTTTGACAGGACGTCATGGCCTCATTAAAGATTTCTTTAGAAAAAATGGCACGTAGATCGATAAAGGTTCGCCATCCATGGTGTTGATTGGCCACTTCTAAACCAGTGTTGTAATGATTTTAATATATTAAAGCGTTCAAAAAAGTTCAATAATTCGCTTGTACACCTCACGCTCCAACAGTTTTAACAACCTGGGCACAAAAGCTGTTAGTAGGTTAGGAAGAGTGTGTCGCCTCTCTAGACGATAGGAACCACCTTTCATGTTTTTAATTATTTCGGAAAAATATCGATTTTCAGGGACCAATTCATTAGATATGTTAACGGTAATATACATATGCAACGGTATGTAACGGTATTAATGAGTCCATAGACTTCTACAGTGTTTGAAGAAATATTATCCAGTCCTACAGAATTTATATTTCAGTTTCTTTGCTGTTTCAATTATTTCATACTGGTTAACTAGCCGTAATACACTAGACGTGCTTAGAAAGATCTATGATGTATTTATTAAAACATCTAGCAATTTCATACTTGGCTTTCAAGATAATTCGATCTTGGTTTCTTACGCCATTTATGTTACATTCCGTATTCTTGTTCTTTTGAATGTTATTGTTTATTATTTTCCAAGTTGTTTTTAATTTGTTCTTCGATTAATTTTGTATGCTCTATAATGAGTTATGTAATGTCGTGTTCGGCACAGGTTATTATATTATACAACTCTTTTAACTTAGGCTTTTAATTCACTTTCTTGAGACATTCTTACTTTTTTAAGAGTGAAACAGGTATCAATGTAGTACTGCAGGCAGAACATACTTCAAAACCCTTATCTATACTGTCAACTTGAAATATGTCATTCCAGTCTTCCCTTTTCAGATAAAGCTGAAATAATTTGATATTAGTTTCACTATGTCTTCTGTATTTTCTTATTTCATGCAAATTTGATGTAAATGTAATCTTTATTAACTGAGCAGAATTTATTTTTTTAGATATTAATCTTTGCTTATATGTTTAAAATTAATTTCTATCAAGTATCGGCTACCTCAGTTAAATTTATAATTCAAAATCTATTTAACTTTTAATTCATACATATTTAATTTATTAAACTAGCCGTTCTTTCTGTTGTACGAGTTGGTTCTTTTACTGTATTACTTAATTCATAACTAAGTAGTAGAACTTTTAAATTACTTACAGTGTGCATCCTTTCTTTGTATTCAATATTTAAATATTGATTATCTTATTATGTATCTCATTAAGAAAGTTATTTAATTTTTGTTAAAAAAAAAAATTGTATTTGTAGCTCGATACATACTTAATCCACAAACTAAGCCATTTTCCAATAAATTCAATAATCTACGTAGTCGAATAACAAAGCTCAGGTCCCCCCGAATAGCGACGAATTGATAAATTTGGATCTTCATCAACAGTACCAGCAACAGCGGCGATATTTTCTATGGAATGCATACTTTTTTGTTTTGTTTTTGTTTTAATATCGAGCTGCGTGAAATACGTTGCGGAATTTATCAATAATTCGGCAAATACATCGCTCGGTTAGGCGATTATGTGCACCATAAAATGCATGAAGTGCTCTATAAGTTTGGCACACAGAACACTGATTTTGATAATAAATTTCAACAATTTGCAAGCTCTGCTCTGATGTTAAACGTTCCATGATGATTTGTCATACTACTGAGACACATATTTGAGAGACTTGCGTGAATACTCACAGTTCGTTTGATATCGTTCTCTATCGGAAGTTCGGCCACACTAAAAAATCACCCTTTATTTATTTGTTCTGTCAATATTTTTAATATACGTATTCAGTTTATCATTAACAAGTGTCATGACTCCACCACCATCTGAATTTTGCTTACAATGAGAACTATCTATCCGATATTGATTTATTTTGCATAAACCCATTTCATTCTCTGTTAACCAGTGCTCAGTTATGCAGACAACGTTGATCTTCTTTGATTTTATGGTATATTATATATATTATTTTGTACATTTTGATGCAAGAGTTCTATAGCATATTGTAAATGTTTGTTCCTTAGCTAATTGCTAAGGTCTCATCAAGGCTTCATCAATATAATTTTTTTTTCATTCGTTTAACGCTTACAAACAGGACAATTCATATCAAGCGCAGAGTGATTTACATCAAATTTCATATTTTGGGTAATGTTTGTTTACAGAATAGTGTTTTCATGTAATATGAATTTATTCTGCTTAATTATATGTACCTCTGTCTTCTTTATTGATATTTTCTTCTATATCAAATATCTTTATATTTAGATATTTATTCCTTTTAGCATTTTTACTACATTTTTTCTTTTCAGTTTTTTATCCTTCGTAGTTTTTATTGCATTTCATCAGTCTACACCATCTTTTACATCTCTCATTTGAATGATAACAACTTCAAGATCTCAAAAAACCTTTTTGACAGTTTCTTTCATTGTTTCGTTTTGCCTTTGGCTTAATAACCAACACTTCACTTTTTAGTTTTTTGGTAATTTCTGGAAACATACATCAAACATTTGACTTTCTGTTCTAGCAGTTTCTTTCTGAGCAATTTTTTCTAGTTTATATTTTATAGTATGTTTAAACAGCTCAAACTCCTTTCTAAACCTATCACCCCAATCAATAACTTCCACGCAACTACGGCAAAACTATTTAAGTTCTGGTAATTTTTGTATTATTTCCAGATTAGACTTGTCGATAAAAACGCATTCAGAATAAATATTCTGTTTACAAATACCCTTACATTTAATGTGGCGGATTCTGCCATTATAAATGTATAAATATTTATTTCTAGCTGACCCGTTTATGTCGTAGGCCTATGTTCGATCAATGTCCCTTCTCTTATTACTGAAGTATTAGACTATGTCGGCAAAACATACCTGTAATTGTGTTTTTGGTAGATTTTCAAGCTGGGTCCACACCAATAAAAATTTGTGTGTGTGTTGAATTTACTATGCGACGAAAATATTTACGACGCAAAATTACCACACATAGTCAATAAATACTTGTTTTGTGGGCGCTGTGTGCCCCGCTCCGTCTGTGTGTGCAGTGTAATGTTTGTAGGTTATTCTTGATTAGGTTAGTTCAACAAGCATTAAAAATAAAGTTGTTTATATTTTTCAGTGTCTAATCAGTTTCTGTTTTGGTGTAAATGCTTCATTCAATATCGCCTTTTCTTGCTATTTTTTTTTCTTTTTCTTGATTAAATTGTTAATTATTATGAATGCAGCATACTTCTTCTTTAACATAATAATTTGCTGGGACATGCTTTGACTACAATCTGTTACTCAATAAGTAATAAATTTAAATTTAGCCACGCCACTTCAACAACACGTCCACACACAAATCTTGTACGCTACAAATTTCTTTGACGTTCGCGAGAAAACCGACAACAAATGGTTCGTGTGCGTGCTGTGTTGCGAAAATATTTGTATGTCAGAACATCTACATTGCTACGCACGCACACGACATACAACATATACAGCCCGCACAACGCAAATTTTATTGGTGTGAACCCAGCTGAATGTTATTTTTGATATTTTACTCACGACTGAAATAGATTCCATTAGTGCTGGAATCGGTTCACTTTCAAGAGCACATGCGTGAGCACATATGTGCGTATATATATATATATATATATATATATATATATATATATATATATATATATATATATATATATATATATATATATATATATATATATATATATATAATGTGGTATATTTCGCTTTTTGTCATGGTCAAAAAGCTACAGAAGCAGTTTAAAAGATTTACGATGTATATGGAGAGCACGCTATAGCCCTGGGGTCATCAACCAGTCGATCGCGAGCTACCGGTAGCTCACTTGGACAATTTTAGTAGCTTATGGCTATAAGCAATCGAATCGTCGAACTGACAATCTTTATAAACGAAAATATCGAAATTATTATATTGTTACGGATTACGGCCTGATCAGCACATTGTAGGCGCCGAAGATCAGCTGCTGACGTCACCACGCTAGAATCCGCGAAACAGTCGAGAAAATTATAGCGAGTAGCAACCAATTGATTATTCAGGAATGATCTCGGCCGCTTTTAATCTAGTATATAGATAGACCTGTCCAATGACGCCGCGTTCAGTGTTCAGTTACGTTACAATTACAATTACATGTACGGCAAACAGTAGTAAAAAAGTTAAGACATACCATTTCCATTCTGAGTGGGAAGAGCAATACTTCTTTATAGAAATTAAAAGCAAAACTATGTGTTTGTTGTGCAAAGTTTCTGTATTCGTTAGCAAAAAAGGGAAATATTGAAAGGCACCAGAAAACTGTTCATTCGACTTTTGAAAAATTATATCCTTTACATTCTATCGCTAGAAAGCAAAAGTTGAGACAATTGAAAAATTAGTTAATTGGATAACAATCAACATTTTTAAAAGTATTTGACAAAAATAGGGATACAACTGAAGCTTCCAATCACGTGTCGCAGATAATTGTACAAAATAAGAAGCTTTATGAAGAAGGAGAAATAATAAAACATGCATTTTTTAGAAGCTGCTGATTCATTAATCGCCAATTTTAAAAATAAAAACAAGATAGTTATTGCCATAAACACAATGCAACTTTCTGTCAATACAGTGGTTAAACGAGTCGATGTAATGAGTAATGATGATTTTTACAGTTAACACGTGGCTTAGATAACTGTAGTTGTTTTTCCCTGCAACTTGATGAATCCACAGATGTGATTGATACCGCCCAGATGGCTGTTTTCGTCAGGATGATTTTTATCGATTTTGTGATTAAACAAGAACTTTTGAAGGTTATTCCACTAAAAGGGTATACTACTGGCCAGTACCTGTTTTCTCGTTTGAAAAATGTTATTTCGTCTGACAAAATTCCAATATATAAAATGCTAGGTTTGACAATAGATGGAGCTTCAGCTATGGTGGGTTCCGAAAAGGGTCTTGTGGCATTATGTCGAAAGGATGATACTTTTTCGCAATTCCTCTCTTATCACTGCATTATCCACCATCCAGCGTTATGCGGGAAGTTTTTGAAACTAAACGACGTTATACAAATTGTCGTAAACATTGTAAACAAGGTTAAAGCTCAGTCGTTACAGAGAAGATTATTAATAAAACTGAC
The DNA here is from genome assembly GCA_031761425.1 of Cosmopolites sordidus. Lineage (NCBI taxonomy): Eukaryota > Metazoa > Arthropoda > Insecta > Coleoptera > Curculionidae > Cosmopolites > Cosmopolites sordidus. The sequence goes on from JARFXV010001674.1 coordinate 36,585, forward strand.
CGATGAAATGGACTGTCAAATGGGGGATTTACTTCTTCACTTTGAAGTCCGATGGTTGAGTAGAGCAAAAGTACTCAAAAGTTCTAATGATCTCCTACCTGCCCTAGTTGATTTTTTTAAGCAACGCAATAAACCCATTCCTGAACTGGAAAACTCAATCTCGCTTGAAGATTTTGGACTGCTGATGGGCATTACAGAGATATTGAATGAACTTAATTTACAACTTCAAGGGCGAGGCAAAGAATTAACGGAAATGATTTCTGATATAAAAGCATTCACTAAAAAGCTTGAGTTTAGGAAAGAAACCCTAATTAACCGCGACACAAAGCACTTTCCTGTTCTTTCACAAAAGATATCTCAGAATCAGTTGCAACTTTACGATATATCACGTGCAAACAATGTCGAACTTGAAGGACGCCTTTAAATCTCGTTTTAAAGATTTCAACGTCATCGCTCTAGTGGTGCAATTTGTTGACTCATCCTTTATGAAAATTAACATTGAGCAATTTGCCACTTGTGTTATGTAGCATTTTGGCGAGGATAGGGTTACAATAGAATTGGTTATTATGCTTCAAATGGTGTAACCTTAAAATCCTTGGAGTTAAATACAAAATGTATCTGGCTTTTAGTAAGTAAAAACAAATATCCAGTTTTAGTTAGCGTTGCGATAAAAGTTAAAGCGTTATTCAGTTTGAGCTATTTGTGTGAATCTTCTTTCTACAATATGAAAGTGATTAAGAACAAATACCGCAACTGACTTACAGATGAACATTTGGATAATTGTATTCGAATGGCTGTAATGAACTATACCGCCAATATTAAATAAAAATGTTGAGGAGTCTGAGTGTCACCCTTCTCATTAAAATGTTATTTTGATCTGCATTTGCTTTTATTTAAATTTTGAAGTAAGATGTTGCTTTTTTGTTATTTACATGGGTCATGTGACTTTAATTTTTAAAAATATATGATTTGCCGTTGCATCAAAATTGTGATTATTTTTCAGACAAATACGATTTGTATAACATTAGATTAGTATATATATTTGTAAAATATAGTTATAGTAAAATAAATCTTGTAGGTCGAAAATGTTTTTCCATTATTGCAATAAATAAGTTTAGATAGCTCTCTCTATTTCAATATTATTAAAATAGCTCGACACATTGAAAAGGTTGACGACCGCTGCTAGCGTCGATCGGACTGCTCGAGATTGATGAAGTTCAAAAAATAGGAACTTCGACCAGGACGACTCGCTCTGGTAACTTTTCAACTTTGACGACAATGCGCTTTTTAAGGAGGTCGGTCATCAAACATGTTGAGAATAGGTTGAGAAGATGGTCTGTGGCCTTGCGACAATTTTTACGATAATTTTTACAATTTTTACTTGCGACATCTTTAATCTTTTGGATTTACTGAAAAAAACTCGGAACGTTCTGAGCGTGCCACACAAACTAACAGTGTATATATATTTAAGGAGGTCGGTCCCCATCTAAAGACATAATCTGCGTTTGGTACGATTTGGAGTATCTCGTGTGTTGGAAAATACTGCAAAAGAACAAGACGATTGATAAGGAATGCTACCTCTCCTGCTGCACCCATGTCAATGAGGTTATTGACTGGTTATTCAATTTACTCCATGACAATGCGCGACCTCGCACAGCAAACATCGTTAAGGAAGTCCTGAATGATCTTGAATGGGAGATTCTTTCGCATTCGCCGTATTCTCCAGTTTTTGCGCCAACCTATTATCACCTCTTCTGGCGGTCTTGAGCTCTCCTCTGCCATTCGGATTCAATATCACTATATTGAATCCTATAACTATGTTGAATCATCAACTGATTATGTCATCCGTCTGGCGCGTTTTCGGTCTTCTTCGTAGACGTTTATGATCAAGCGGTATCAATTCCAGGATTGCTTTAATACATCTGTGGTCGCATCGCCTCGCTATATGGCCTGACCACCTCCATTTCAATTTTTTCACCCTTCCAATAATGTCGCATACCTTCGTTTGTTCTCTGATCCACATGCAGATCTTTCTGTCCCGCTTTGTCCCCCTTGTCCCCCTAATACCAAACATAGACCTTTCCATCTGTGCTACCCGAAGCTTTTGAACTGATTGTGATGTGAGTGTCCATGTTTCACTTCCGTATGTCAAAACAAGCAGCACGCACTGTTCAAAAACCTTTCTCTTGAGAAAAAATGGAAGTTTGTTCTTAAACACTATATTGAGCCTGCCAAATGCCTGTCAGCCACACTTAACACACCGTTCTACTTCTCTGGCAGGATCACCCTCCATTGCCCAAGATATATGTAGTGGTCCACAACTTCTAAATCATTTCCTAAAATAGAAACTTTTTAGGTTTATTTTCAAGCCAAATGATTCTCCCGCCCTTTGCAGCTCTTGTATGTGTTTTTGTACCTCATCTGGATCTTGTGAGAGGAGCACGATATCATCTGCGAAGCTAAGATGGCTTAGGTATGCACCATTGATTTTTATTCCCTCCTGTTTCCAGTCAGATTACGGAATATCTCTTCAATGCAGGCAGAAAATAAGAGGTGATATTGAGTCACCCTGCCGTACACTTCGTTCTAAGTTGATTTTAACTTCAAGGTCATCCATGTGAACTGTAGCTGTAGCTTCATCATACATAGATCCCTGTAGGTTCACATTGGCTCTGTCTATTCCTTGGTTATATGAAAGCATTTCATGCCAAATCGAGCACTTTTGAACCCGGCCTCTTTCTATTCGACTACATTTTTTCTCTTTTTCTACCCCATTAAAAACGTTTTTCAGAATTTTTTGACTTTTTTTTAACCAACCGAAAGTTCCAATTTTTCCAAAAAATGATAATAATTTTTTAACACCCAAACTTTTTCTTTTAATTTTAAAATTTAAATTTAAGTTTAATTTAACCTTTTTCAAAAATTCACTAAATGGGATTTTTTAAAATTTTTTTGTTTCTTTTGTACTTTTCAGAAAAAAATTCAAATGTCAAGTTTTATGAAAATTTTCAGTTTTTTGAGTTTTCAAAGTTCGCCATTTTTATTTTTTTTGTTTCCTAAAAAAACTTAGAATAACGGATAATACCGGGCATCCCAGAGTAGGCCAACTTTTCCTTCTATTTTTTTTTATTGATTTTTTTATCTTTTCCCAATCGTTTATTTTTCTATTATCAAGACTTCATTTTTATAATAAAATAAATCCAAATAAATGGTTCTATGATATTTTATACCTAATTTATAATCCAACCTAATGATTAATCATTAAGATTTCACGATTAATACGATTAACAATCAATTTTTTTATACCAATTTAACAAACGATTCATTTTATTTTTCTTTGGCATTTAAATAATTTACAGATTCTATAATCGTCTGAATTCGAAAAGTTCCGGACACAAACACAACCATCTATGTCTGGAAATGCTGAGTAATTGCTGAGTTTCCGTAATTGGTTTCGTTTTTGAAAATCGGCCACTCAAGTCGTTCACAGCTTTATTGTAATCTTCTTCTGGTGAAAACTTAACCGTTATATTCGGAAGGTTTTTTGGTGTAAAAGCCCATGCTAGAGTTTGTCACCAATACCATACCACGGACCTGTGCCGTGGGCAATGGCAAATAAATGTCATTCGGCAGGCATTCCAAAATCACTTTTGTGGTAGTATAAATTGACAAAATGTTTAAAATTTTTGAATAGCTGAGGAATAGCTGTCTAAAACACTAAAAACATGTACTGCTACGGCGTCATGATTATAGCAATCTGAAATAATTACTTGACTTCTGTGATATATAAAATTATTTAAAGGCCGAAGAAAATAAAATAAAATCGTTTGTTAAATTGGTTTAAAAAATATCGATTGTTAATCATATTAACCGTGAAATCCTAATCATTAATCATTAGGTTACATTATAAATTAAGTATAAAATATCATATATCCATTTACTTGGATTTATTTTGTTTTGTTTTTGTTTTTGGAAATAGAAAAAATAAACGATTGGGAAAAAATAAGATAAGATAATAAAATTAAAAAAATAATAATAAATAATAAAAAAAAAATATTAATTTTTTTTTATAAAAAAAAATAGAAAAATTTGGCCCACTCTGGAATGCACAGCATTATCCGCAGAATAAATCGAAGTTTTTTTAGGAAAAAAAAATGGCGAACCTTAAAAATTGACGATTTTTTTCAAAAAACTCAAAATTTTCTTAAAAATTAACATTTGAAAATTTGTTTGTATTTCTTTCTGAAAAGTACATTCAAAAACAAAGAATTGACATCCTAAACATTTAGTCAATTTTTGAAAAAGTTATGAGAATTTGAAAAAAGAGCTATTTTTTTGAAAAATTCATAACTTTTTTCGGTTGGGTAAAAAATGTTTTAAAAAATTCTGAGAAGCGCTTTTAGTGGGGTAAAAAAAGATTTAAAATATGCAACCAAATATAAAGGGGTCGGGTTCAAAAGTGGTCGATTTAGCATGGAATGACCTATAGACAAAGTGACAAAAGCTACAGACTAACAGACTTTATGAAAAATGGCAACGGTCTAGGAAAGGCTAATATAATTGTTGAGATGTTAAAAGCTGGTGGTCAGACTATATAAAACACTAGCAGTTTTTTCTCAAAATGTCTCACAGAACAAAAAGAACCCAACTTATGGAAAAATGCCTAAATGATTATTTTACATAAAAAACGAGCACCAATGCCAATGTCCGTCCAATGAGCCTCCTATCAGTGGTGTACAAAGTTTTTCCCAAGATAATGTCTAAAAGATTATTAAGGAAACCTAATGACGTACAACCAAGAGAGCAAGCAGGATTCAGAAGTGGATTCACTATAATGGATCACATCCAGGTTCTAAAGCTCACTAAAGTCATAGAAAAACACAACGAATATACTATGCCACTGTCCTTGGCTTTTATCTATTATGAAAAAGCATTGAATTCAATCTCAAAGCAGGCCCTAATGGATACATTGCTTAACCAAGGTGTAGAGAAAGCCTATTTAAACCTACTACGATCGATATATGATGAAGCTACAACAAAAATTGGAATTAATGTAGAGCGCGAAGAACGGCAAAGTTTGTCTAGAGGGCCTATGTGAACCTATTGTGGTCCATGTATGATTAAGCCACAGCTACAGTTCACATGGATAACCTTGTGTGCCGATAACCTGCCGTGTACGGCAGGGTGACTAGGTGAGAGGTATTCCGTAATCTGGATTGGGAGCAGGATGGAGTAAAGATCAATGGTGCATACTTAAACCATCTTAGATTCGCAGATGATATCGTTCTTCTTTGAATGATCTAGAGGAGCTGTAAAGGAACATACAATAGCTGCAAAGAGCTGGAGAACCGTTTGGCTTTAAAATAAACCAGAAGAAGAGTCCGATCATATTCAGTAAATTTGCTGAGGAATGTCTATTTTAGGAACGGAAGTTGTGGATCACTATATATATATATATATATATATATATATATATATATATATATATATATATATATATATATATATATATATATATATCTTGGACAGACGATTTCAATAGAAGGGGATACCGTCCGGGAGGTGGAACGACGCATTAAATGTGGCTGGCAGACAGTGTTTAAGAACAAACTACCACTTTGCCAGAAAAGAAATGTCTTTGATCAGTGTGTCCTGCCTGTTATGACATATCGAACTGAAACCTGGACAGTCGCATCGCAGTCAATTCAATAACTTCGGGTAGCACAGAGGGGAATGGAAAGATGTATGCTTGGCATTACTAGGTGGAATGGAACGTCCTGCTAGTATATACATGGAACAAAGAACTAAATTGAGTAATATCAGTGGAAGAATAAAGGAATTAAAATGGAAGTGGGCAGGCCATGTTGCGAGGCGATGGGACAAAAGGTAAACCAAAGCGATCCTAAACTGAATACCGTTTGGCCGCAAACGTCCACGGAGAAGACCGAAAACACGATGGACTGATGACATCATTAAGTAATTTTTAAATCTAAATCATTCCGGATTCAATCCGTTCGTTTTCTGAAAGGTCAGGGCTTTTCGCCAATATTTTATATTGTTACTTACTTAGTATTACTTAATATTTTATATTGTTACTTACGTTACTTACTCCAGGGTGATTGTTTCAATGCATTTGAACTTTAAATCATAACAAAACAAAAACCAAATTAGATGCCTAAAAACTATTTATATATATATATATATATATATATATATATATATATATATATATATATATATATATATATATATATATATATATATATACGACGAACATCTTGGTCCGAAAAATTTCGGGATTACTCGTAGTAACATTGAAATTGTGCGTGAATTTATAAAAAAATTAGCCAAAATCTTCGTCGCGGTATATAGAAATGGAATTGAACATGTCTAGAGATTCAATTCATCGCATTTTGACCGATCATTTGGGACTTCGGAAGGTCTTTGCACGTTTAGTTCCACATACATTGACTGACGACCAAAAATTGCTCCTAATCCAACATTGCAAGGACTTTATAAAAAAGGACGAAAACTTCAAGCTTAGCATTGTTACTGGTGATGAGACGGGGTGTTTCTAATATGATCTAGAAACCAAGCGTCAAAGTGCCGAATCGAAACACCCGATGAATCCGAAGAAAGGCCGCCTCGAGAATTCAAAATTCAAATCAATGATGATTTGTTGCTACTATTTGGAGGGAATTGTACCTAAGGAGTTTGTTCCATCTGGACAAACGATCACTGCTATGTCATGAAGCATCTGTATTCGTCCTGTGCGGCCCCAATACGATCTATAAGGCAGCTGGCTCGTGTTACACGATAATACGCCGTTCCATAGCTCGATGCTTATCACTGATTTTTTTTACTAAAAATGGCATTTTAACTCTCAATCATTCACCATATTTGCCTGATTTGGCTTCCTGTGACTACTACCTTTTCGAAAAACAGTGTTATGCTGACATTGAAGACATTCAAAAGGCATCGATAGCCATCCTGAAGGACATATCTTTGACCGAAGTCAATAATTCATTCGTTAACCTAATTGACCGTGCAGAATGTTGCATTGACGCGCAAGGATACTATTTTGAATAAAAATAATGATTTTTGCTGAAAAAATAAATATTTGTATTTTTTTTTGAAGATGTCATAATAGGTTATTGATTGATTTGTCCGTTACTTTGTGATAGTTCATTTTTTAGATAGAAGAAAACAATTTTATACTTTGTTATCTACCACTTTTATTTTTAAATTTGACTATAGTTTCGTAAAACGATTTTACATTCTCAAACACTAATATAAAACTAAGGTATTACAGCTGTTTATCCTAGGTACCTAATTTTACATTTTTATTGAGGATATTTTTTTTTTCAATATTTTAAAAAGTGGGGAATTTCGGGAATTCAATCCATCCCATTACATATAATATGCAGCATACACATAAATGCAGCATATAAGTCTATGATCCATCAAGCTTTTACAATTCCACTATCCTAAAATAATATAATAATAGAACTGCAAAAACATAAAACTAATAGCCCAAAATAACGGCTTCAAAGAAAAAGAAATTAGTTACTTAATAAATAAAAAACGGAAACAATTACTAATTCATCAAGTATACCCAAAAGTAAAACAAACAAATGATAAAAAGTACTGTAAAATTTCATATTTCGGTTCAATTTTAGAACAAATAGTTCGCTCTTTGAGGAAACATAATTTGCAAATAGTGTTTAAACTATTTGCAAATTATGCAAAGTTTAAAATATTGTAAAAGAAAATTAACCCCAATAAAAGTGTAAAATTAGGTACCTAGGATAAGCAGCTGTAATACCTTAGTTTTAAAGCAGTGTTTGAGAATGTAAAATCGTACTATAGTAGTTAAATTTAAAAATAAAAGTGATAAACAAAGTATAATATTGTTTTATTCGGTCATAATTTTCGGATTTCCGTTTTAAATAAAACCAACAATTTTAGAAAAATAACATCCTTGTTTATTTATCAAAAAGTTTATTTATCAAATACACATGGCAGTTATATTTTAAAAATACTAATCTCAAAATGTCTCCCTCGGCTCTGTTTACATATGGCCGTTCTATTCGTAAAATTGTCAATAACAGATTGTCACATACAGGGTTACTCCGGTCAATCTAGACATTCAAAGGTACATAAATTCACATCAAGTTGGAAGTGAGTAAAATTGTTCATAATATATTGTATTATAATTAAAAGTAACATTTCAAAATTCCCCATCGGAACGTGGAAAAAAATTGACTCGAGGTCAAAGGTAAAAAAAAGGGTTTTCGCGATTTTCATCGAAACGATAAGTTTTATCGTAAAATTACCTCAGACAAAAATTGTAGACCATAAAATTATCTATAAAAAAAGGTATTAATAATTTTTTTCATAAGAGCCGCCGTTCCTGAGATATAACGATTCAAAAAGTTGTAAGCGTCATAATATGCACACGTTTCCACGCCACGTCCTGAGGTAGTGTATTTAGCGCGCTTTTTTTTAACGTGGTAGTAGGCCTATTCCACAGGTCTGTTGTGATTCTGTTTAATTGGAAACTATTGCATAATATCAGATATTAGCAAGGGTTGGAATTGATAGAAGCGATGGAAATTAAAAACAGTAGAGAAATGTATTCGTCCGATTCATAATCTTCAATTAGTTCTTCTTCTTGTTGTTCTTCTTCTTGATCTTGTTCTTCATCTTCTTTTACTTCTTCTTGATCTTCTTCTTCATCCTGGGAGTAAATGAATTGCCTCAGTAGCGATGTATCGCATGTCTCTTCGTTGGTAGCAAACGAATCCTCTACTGTTGGTGATTCAACATTAGAACACGACTGGCCTTGACAATTCGTACATGCCAGAGAACAAAACAGCCCAACTATTTTGCAACCACATTTAGCACTGCATCCCTTTTTACAGTTACAAAAAATTGTGTTTCGCAGTTTTTCGGTGCAGATGGGAGTAATGTCTGAATTGGTTCTAATGTATTGTCGAGCAACTTCCAACTCCAGTCTTTTGGGTCTAGCTGATAACTAAGCCGCACTTGAACTTGGTAATATACCCGAAAAAGATGTTGATGAGCAGCAACTGAGGTTGGAGGAAGACAAGCTAATTGCACTTGTTTTTTATTTCGAGTGTTTTTAACAAAACATGCATATCGATACTTATCTAAGCAGGTAGTTTTCTTAGGAGCTTCGTACATAGAAAGAAGAAAGCGAATTCTGTTGGTGATCATTTCTTGTGCAGTTGAATTACTTGTGCTGAAAACTTCAGCACATTGAATTAAATCTTGTTTTTCAAACATTTCAAAGACTGTTGTTTTACCCCGCCTGTAAAATGCAGATGTCGCATCACAGTCAGTTATTGCGTGTAAAAATAGTACATGATTTTGACACTTTGCAAAAGTTGATAAACTTTTTGATGAATATATTTCCGATTGATTTTGAGCTTTTCCTGGTTTTTAAAAAGAAAATAGTGTTTTCAGTGTTTTCAACAACAATAGTTGTATTTGTCAAATTAAATTGCTCTATTGCTGTTTCAATATTCAGTACATCGGCATCGTTATTAGCTTGTTTAAACCAATATATTTTCAGCAGTAAACTTTTTTTTCAACATTTAAATGAACCGAGACTTGTTCTGAGTATTAACAAGAAATTTTTGTTGACTAGTAGGAACTGTCATAAGTTCATCAAATAAAATATCGGAAGATGAAGATGTTGCTAAAGTTCGACGACGTTGTGCTGCTGCCTTAATATTTGTCGTACAATCATCATAGCCATCAAATATGATAGTAACTCTGGGATCAAAATGTTGGCGTACATACTGAACGTATTTATCAAAAATAACGTTGAATGTTTCTTCGCTATCCCACACAACACGGTGTAGTAAGTATCCTCCGTCAATGGTGTATGTCGCATTAGTGTTGTTAATATCAATATTTACCTTTTCAAAACAATCGTAAATAGCAGACTTCTGTGTTTTACGCATCCCGATGACATCAAACAACGATAAAGGGTACGGAGCCAATTCATATTCAAACTATTTCTCTATTTAATCTTGAAATGCTGCAGTAATACTCATGCGCTAGAACAATAATAGAGGGTCAAAAGGTACTTTTTTTTCGAGAACACTGGTGTATAAATTAAGGGACTGGGTTTCATTTTACCTGATATTCTCATAGTTATACTTATGTATATTTTATATCTCAGGAACGGTGGCTCTTAGAAAAAAATTATTGATACCTTTTTTATAGATAATTTTATGATCTACAATTTTTGTTTAAAGTAATTTTACGATAAAACTTACCGTTTTGATGAAAATAGAGAAAAACCCATTTTTTGACCTTTGACCTCGTGCCAATTTTTTTCCACGTACTGGAACGATGGGGAATTTTGAAATATTATTTTTAATTATGTTTTGAACAATTTTACTCACTCCCAGCTTGTTGTGAATTTATGAACCTTCACTCTTATTTTTCTGTCTAATTTGACCGGACTAGGTTCATCACAATTGCGGTTTAATTTCACCGATAACTTGACGCATGTTTTGCTTCGGGTCATTAATCTTGTGCGGATTGTTTGAATAGACTTCGTGCTTGAAGAAGCTTGAAAAATATCATATTGAATATACAGCTGACAGCACCATTTCGCGAAATTACGCGTCCAGGGAATTTTTCTCCTAAGAAGTTGAGTGTATGGCGATTTGTGTGACAAATCGTACCATCTTCTTGAAAGAAAACATTGTTTATATCCATATTTATCACTTCAGGCCAAATATTTTAACTTCAGTAATTTCTGCGTGTTATTGAATCGTGTATCTCTCTATGGTAAATTGACACAATGTACCGAACAAAGCAGTTCAGAGTGACATTTACATTTCAAATAGTGTTGTCACTATCACGTTTCAAAGTTCTGACACTCTTATTGGAAAACTGTATATCATTCATCATAAGATAGGTTATTCGATTGTTAAATAATCTAAATTTAATTAGAACATGAGAAACAGTAATGAAATTAACAACAAAGTTTTAATTGATATGTTTTTTAAGTAAATACACTGAGGATGCCATTAAACAACTATTTTTGTTAACGTATGTTTGTATTCTTTACACTACACTTACTTGTTAATTCTGCTAATGATATATCCTTAATGAAATGACAATACGTTGGGTTGGATTTGAAGATTGGATTGATGAATTTGAATTTCGGATTTGTTATATGGCTGCTATATATTAACCATAAAACAAATATCGCTACCACAAATATGATCCATTTCCATTTCGTTTTCAGACTATTGAAGGAAGGGTTCTACAAATAAAATTAATATATATATACATATATATATATATATAATATATATATATATATATATATATATATATATATTTATAAATATGTATATATATATATATATATATATATATATATATATATATATATATATATATATATATATATATATATATATATATATAAATATATATATATATATATATATATATATATATATATATATATATATATATATATATAAATATATATATATATATATATATATATATATATATATATATATATATATATATATATATATATATATATATATATATATATATATATATATATACACATATATATATAAATATATATATATATATATATATATATATATATATATATAATATATATATATATATATATATTAAAATATATTTTTAGGGGCGTATAGACCCGGTTGGATAACGCAAAGCATTCTGACTCATTTTCGAGTGTTCTTTCTGTTCAACACCTCTCCCATCCTTTCTCCGTGGATTCCCTTTCTCTCCTTCGTCCACCCTGTCCCCGATTTCCACGAAACTTCGCTCTCTGATGCAACGTTCTACATATGTATTTTGTTCCTGTACGTTCTTCTATCCTCAATCTCTGTCGGGCCCATTTGTGTTTTCCCAGATCTGCTCTGACTTGTGCCGATAATTTTCCTCATAATTTTGCGTTCTTTTTTTAGTATGTTTTCTATGCCGCTTTTTGTGTGGGATGTAAGTGTCTCGCTTGCGTATAGTAAATCTGATTTAATTACTGTGTTGTAGTGTCTTATTTTTGTGAGTGTGTTTGGTTGCCCTTTTTTCATTGTTTGCGAGTATGGCTAGATCGTCCGCGAGGCTAGGCATGATTTTTTCTATGTTGTTTTTAGGTCGTTCAAGTCGTATTGGTTTCTAGTGTCCTTGATTTTTCAGATCTTTTTCTCATTCCCTTATGACTTTGTCCAGGACCAGGTTGAAGAGTAGTGGGGATAACCCATCTCCTTGGCGTACTCCGATTTTAATCAGGAAGGGTTCGGAAATCTCTCCCATAAATTTCCTTTTTGAGGTTGTGTCGGTCAGTGTCTTGATTAATCGTAGTGTTTTGGGGTCGAGTTCTTCTAGCATGTTGAACTGAGATTTTTGGTCGATGCAGTTGTATACTTCCTTGAAGTCCACGAATGTGCAGATGATTGAGACGTTCCTGATAGCTTTGTATTTCAGTATTGTTTTTAAGTTAAATATTTGTTTAGTACATGAGTAACCAGGGCGAAAGCCTGCCTGGTACTCGCCAATTTCGTGTTCTAATTGTTCTTGTATTCTCTGGAGAAGGCATGCTGATAGGATTTTGTAAGTGACTGGTAGTAAGGAGATTCCTCTGTTGTTATTCACATCTGTTCTGTCTCCCTTCTTGTGCAGCGGGTGGATAGGAGCACATTTCGATTCATCTGTTAATTTTCCTGTTTGCCAGAAGTTCGTGATAATTTGCGTAAGTTTATTCACTGAATTTGGTCCAAGGTTTTTCAATAGTTCCGTGGTGCTACCATCTTCAAGGGATGTCCTGTTATTCTTTAGTTTGCGTATGTGCCTGTAGATATATGCGTATATGCCATATATATATATATATATATATATATATATATATATATATATATATATATATATATATATATATATATATATATAGATTGTCAGAAGGTTTTATTCCCAGTTATATGAAGATCAGAGCCAGTCAGGGGCAGCAATACCCACGGAAGAACAATATATAATGCCAGATATCCTAGTGGAGGAAGTAACAAATGCTATAGAATTGATGAAGAACGGCAAGGCTCCAGGAAAGGATAGTGTAACTGTAGAAATGGTAAAAGCTGGTGGTCGGACGTTACATAAAACACTGGCAAAATTATACTCAAAATGCCTCAAAGAACAAAAAGTACCTGACTTATGGAAAAATGCAGAAGTGATCCTTTTACATAAAAAAGGAGCACAGGAAGATTTAAAGAACTACCGTCCAATAAGCCTCCTATCAGTGATGTACAAAGTTTTCACTAAGATAATTTCTAAAAGAATATTAAAAAAAACTGAATGACGCACAACCAAGAGAACAAGCAGGATTCAGAAGTGGATTCAGTACAATGGATCACATCCAGGTTGTACAGCAGGT